>JABUQX010115460.1:0-12500 GCA_015478945.1 Trachelipus rathkii | reverse complement strand
ACACCAAACGCCTAATGCTAAAATTTTAAACAAAAAAAAAATTTTTTAAACATTTTTTTTTAACCATGTTTCCTTTGTTTTTAGGTAAGACACACTAGATATACAAACCAAGACAACCCACTGGTGTCATGCACTGCATAATTTGTCCTGGAATGCACCTATAAATATATATATATAGCTATATCCTCTGTGGGAAAAGCTCCGAGGTCTACCAAATTCCATGAGAGTTGGGGGAAAAATTGGAAACCAATGCCGAATTAAAGGCTAACATGCCCAAATATGTGGCACTTGAAAGCAGGTTTGTGGAGTCGGATTCGGGGAGTCAACAATTTTGAAGAGTGGAGTCGAGTCAGTAATTTTGAATAGGGTGGAGTCGAAATTAGTAATTTTGAAGAGAGTGGAGTCGGAAAATTTTGAACCAACTCCAGAACCCTGCTTGAAAGTGTGAAAATCAAAGGAAGTTAGAAAAATATATAAAGAGTGTATTCCAGACTTTACTAGTGGATACATGTAAGATTGAGCATTGCAGTTAAGTCTGGAGTCAGAGTTGGACAGAGAAAGTGTGTGCATAGAAAAATAAGTCTCACAAGCTCTCCTCGAAAAAGTATAAAACTGGAGAGTTCTGAAGAGTAGTGTTCATTACAATACGGACGTTATAAGGAGAGTGATGCAACAGTTTAACAGCTACCAAGAATGGAGAGAATTAAAGAGAACAGGAGAGCTACCAAGTCAAAAAAAGTCCAAGACTCCACCTTATTATGGAAAGCAAATAAGTGTGGAACCACCCTGGATATGTGATGCGTTCTCCATATAGGGATGAATAATGTCCCTATGCAAAGAAAGCAACTAGGGATGTGACAATGTTCATGGGCCACCATAGAATGCTCTCAACCTCTAAGAGGTTTGTTTAAAAATAGATAATGTGATCTTTTCAAGAAACATCATAAGGAAAGAAAATAATAAGAACATAAAAGAGTTTAAGTGGTGTGTTTTCAAAGATATTTTAGCTGTGTGGAAGATTTTGTCAAGTAGATAGATGAAAGACCCAGAGTTATTGGGGCATCGCAAAAAATTTTTTTTATCCGAACTAGAAATATGAGAAAGATCAGAGGTAGTTAGCTCCAACTATTGCTGCTGAATGGGTAATCTTTCAAAGTGGAAGTAGTAATGAAGATGTAATCCTCGTAATAACGATGGATACGAAATAAAGTAACATAGATCATTAAAGAAAAGTAGAAAAGAGTTGAGGATTTAACAGAATTCTGAGAATAGATTTAAAGAATGAACAGTGGCAGTCTACAACAGCAGCTAGAGAATGACTGGAAAGGAAGTCAAAGAAGTTAGTTAGAGAAGATACCGAGTGAGGAAAGCTTTGTGCCTGATTATAACAAAAGCCTTTGATATATCTATCACCACAGCAAAAGATTAGCAAAATATTGAAGAGCAAAGGACTAAGAGTCAGAGAGAATGGATGGTAGATCACAAGTCTCAAGCTTCTTTATGAATACCATACTATCAATCTAATATTAGATTAGAAAATTTAAGATGTTTACTCGTTTAGGATAGATTCAAAAATTTTAGAAAGGGCAGAGGTTAAAGAGATAGGATGATAGTTGGATGTATGACTGGGGTCCCCTTCTTCAGCAAGGGCTAAATGAGTGAATGTTTCCAAAAGGAGGGAGGGAAGAGGTTGATACAAAGCGACAAAATAGTTTACCAAGGTAGGTGCCAGCTCAGAAGCACAAGTTTTAAGGTCTACAAGAGAGATACCATCAAGACAGCATGCCTTCCTTGAGAGAACATAAATAGTATCTTAAGAAGGAATTACAATGTTAGGAATGAGTTGGAGGAGGTTTAAAAGGCAGAATAGCTCTGGAATCATCTAAAGTGGAATCAGAGGCAAACATTTAAGCAAAGAGTTTAGCTGTAGCAGAAGGTAGGACAGCAGCACTACCATCAGAAGATACAGGAGGCAAAGAGGATGAAGTAAATGGGGTTGACACTTTTTTTTACAATGTCAGAAAAAGCATGATGTAGAGGAACCCAAAAGATTGTCTCATTTTCAACAAAGAGTTTTTAGGGTTTAAAAAATTTTTAATAAATTTAAAAAAGCTAAAAAATTTTTAATTTTAATGCTTTTTACAGATTGAAACTAAAATATGAAAATAAAAATGCTTAAAAAAGGGGAAAAATTATTTTTTTTTAAATTGTTTTTTAAAAGTTTAAATCATTTTTTTTTATGGCTTGAACCATGCTTTAAACCAGTGGTCTCCAAAGTGGGGTACGTATACCCTGCTGGGTACTCAAAGTGATACTTGGGGGGACGCCAAAGAAGCAGGCTCACAATCACCTACAAGTGAATGATCGTGTATCATGTGAGTGTGAGGTTATCTTAATGTTTGCAGTGTCTTTTATTATATATTATATTATTACCTATGTGCACATTGTTATATATTATGTTATAGTATATTATATTCTATTATATTAAGTTATATTATAGGCCTATAGGGGTACAACTTACAATTATTTTCATCTTAGGGGTATACAATCAAAACAGTTTGGAGACCGCTGCTTTAAACCATCGGCTTAAACCAGCCAACTCTACCTCTACCTCAATTGGAGGTGTGAAAAAGGTTTTTCCAACTTCGGTTATGTTTGATACATCATTTATTTATAACTTTTCGGAGCAAAGAAAATATAATTAGTTATTTTCTTTAACTTTAAATTCTCTAAAAAAAATAAAAAAAAAATTTAAAAAAATTTAAATTTGTTCCATGGACAAATCCAAAACTACTGCATATACCAAAAATAATCTAAATAAAAAAATGTGTATTCCCCAACTTCATATGTCCAGAAAATATCATCCTGATCACTTTAACAGAAAAAAAATTATCACAATTTTTTATTTTCAAAACCCCAAAAAAATTAAGGTCTGAATTTCAACCATTGCTCGGATCTGGGGTCAAAAATCAATATTTCACATTATACTCTCTCTAAGAGTCTAAGTACTAGACCCATCTTTGCATATTTCAAGTTTGGAGTCATTTTGAAAAATATTGTAGGAAGTGATTCGAAAAATGTCAAAAAAAAATACAAAAGCAATCGACTACAGACGCAGAAAAACACATGAAAACGACTTTTTAGATATCAGAAAAAGTTGTGGTTTGATTTTAATTTGGTTAAAATTGGCTGAAAATTAAGAATTTGGTCTATTTCTAGTTTGGGGTTAAATGAGGATCAGCCCAGAGCAAAAATTGAACACTCCCCCATTGGTTTTTTTTAATGGTTTAAAACCATTGGTTTTTTAATGGCTTAAACCATTTTTTTTTTTTTATGGTTTAAACCATTTGTTTAAAACCAGCCAACCCTAACATTGAGTCAATGTTAATTTCAAATGTGAATCTAATTTTTTTATTCTGACTATGATGCCAAAACGTAGCAATTACATTTATAAAACCTCTACTGATCTACTAAGGCAAAGAGAAAATGCAATTTCAAAGAGAATTGTTTTCAGACTATTCTTGCTAATATAATAAATAAGGTTTCTAGGTGGCGTCACTTCGGATGTGAATTTTAACTATAAAATTAAACATTTTCAAATAACTCCCTCAAAAGTATCTTCTAATTTTCTATCTCTTTCAACTGATCTACATTCAAGCTTTCTTTAAAATAACTTGTTCACTTTTAATTTATACAGTACCTTCTATCTTCACATCTAACTCCTTGATTGGCTTGACTGGTTCCTGTTAATCCTCAAAGGAGCATCATAGGGCCTCTCTGGCTTTCGTAACATTGGTTTCAGTAATCAAGTGATTTTGAGCTGTGCAGATGATTGTTATACGCAACAAACACTTTGTTTTGCTTCCAGACTGGTTAAGATTCAACCCCAGGGTATATATAGGGAATGCAAGTATAGCATTTTACCAACTGAGTAACAGGACACTATCTTCTAGATATTATTAAAGTTCTTCTTAGTTTATACATGTTTGTTCTTATGTCTGGTCACATCTCTTAAATCCTGCACCTCTCCTGCTGAGTAATTTCCCCCCCCCCCGAGTTCTCCATTGTTTTCCTTTTTACCCCATCTTACTGTTCAAATTCAACATTCCTCTCTAGCTCACAAATTTAAGTCTTCATTAAGTTTCTATTTCTCCTACCACTCTTTTCACCTCTACATTCCACAACACTGTATGTCTTTAACCCCCCCCCCTAACATTTTTCCTAAAGCCTTTGCTACAACACTTTCTATTACATTAATTGGATCAACATCTGTTTTATCTTCAGCAATTCTATAAAATATACATTAACTATATATATTATATTATATATATATATATATATATATATATATATTATATATATATATATTCATTTGTAAGGAGCATATATATGAAATTATATTGATATATAATATATATATATATATATATTATAGCGTCGAACTGAAGAGCTGACCGGCCAGCCTCTTTAAGGGGGGTGATTCGGTCCCATCTAAAAAATAAATAAAAAATAATAAAAAAAAAAAATAAAATTTTCCCTCATTTAATAGCCAAAGCGGGTAGTACTACAAAGTTTTATTTAGATCATCTTTAATTCTAGAAGGTGTTTATATTTTTAAAAAATGGTTAGAAATAGGGTACAAAATAGTTCCTTTCAATGGAATTTCACTTTGAAAAAATGTGAGTTTTTTTAACTTCGTTATAAAATGAAAAAATTGTGGATGGATTTTAATTATTTCAGTGGATACACTCGGAGTATGTTAGCTTTAAACTGGCAAAGTAAATTTTTGCATCCAAAACAAGTATTAGTGCAAAAATCACGGGGCCTAAACTTGGTCCCGATTCACCCACCGTAAAAATTGATGGAGGGGTGACTCGGACCCCATTGTTTTTCGTATTTTAGTATTATTTATTGACATTGTTATTATGATAATTATGTAAATATAATATGAGTAACTATAATTAAATTGAAATTTTTAAAAAAGGAAATTGCAATAATTTTTACCTTTTCCGGGAGTGTCAAAAAATTTTTGAGCTGGAGAGGGCCTTAATCTCGATTTAACCTAATTTTTATTCTTTTATTTTATTATCATTATGAACATTTTTATTAATTATTACGAATTTAATATTGATAATCATTACCATAGTAAAGGCCAAGGGTAAAAATATGAATAGAAATTATACGTAAAAGACGAATTAAACAGATGGTCCGAGTCACCCCTCAAATTGAAGCATTAATCATTCCTCACGGTCAGGGCTGAAGGAGCTTATTAAAACTTTTAATAAAAACTTTTATTATTTAGGAATTACGATTATTATTTGTGGGGTGGATTATCTTACCGTTTTATTTGAGTTTCAAAATAAAAAAAATATCCAAAAAGTGCAATTAGGGGAGAGTCGGGAGACAAGTTATGCCTAAGGTGGTCCGAGAGTCACCCCGCGCCGATGCTATATATATAGTATATTATATATATATATATATATATAAATATATATATATATATAATATATTAATTATATATATATAATATATATATATATATATATATGATATTATGATCACATAACCAGGGTAATTTCAGAAAAAATTGGCCTTTTTTTTCGTTTTCTTTACTGTGTAACTAAAAAACTATAAACAGCTACAGAAATTGTCGTCTAGATGATGATAAAATATGGGCATTTGGCAATATTTTAATGTAAAGAAATTAAATAAAAATAACTATTTTTAAAAAATGTCTAAAAAAAGAAGGAAAATTTTTTTTTGGGGGGGGCAATTTCAGAAAACCTAAAAAAAAATATAAATTTTACCCATTTTTGGTTGACAATACGCTGGAAATGAGCTTACCTTAACGTGTGTAGTAGTAAGTAAGAATGGATAAATTAGCTGCATTGCCAGATTTAGCTGATTTTTTGTTAAATCTGGCACCCCTTGGCAATTTTTAGCTAGTTACGCCCCTGGTTGTCGGGTATGTTTATATGGGTGTTCCGATGCCCCGAGTCGATTCCCGTGGTTTACTGAGTTCAATGGCACCCCAGTCAAGGGTGAGGGGGTGGGGGGGGAAATGGAATGGAAATCTGAAATTGGCCCATGGTCATAAATGTTAAATAACTTTTTAATGAAATGTGCTATCACTATGTATTTTATATGTGTACATAGCTTAAAACCTGTACTTATCAAAGAGCAAGTGATCAAATTTTACAATTTTTTCTTTATTTTTTGTACACAGACCTTATAAATCAAAATTACAAATTTTTTAAAAAAAATTTTTTAAAGAAAAATCAATAAATCTAGGTTATTTATATATTTTTTTTAAAAAAAAACGTTTTTTACAGTTCACTGCACCTGTTAGTCTGCTACAACTTTTATTAAAAAAAAATTTTTTTGTAAAACTTTTAGTTTCTTTGTAAAACAATAAAAACTAAAAATTCTGAAATTGCCCCGGAATTCTGAAATTACCCTGGTTGATGGTATATACATATAACAAGCACCTTTAGTTTGCACACATCCACAGATGCTAAAAATCTATCACATATCTTATTTCTTAACAGTTCTCAATAATTCTTAAACTTAGATACGCAATTCATCCAATAATCAATTTGATTTAATTCAACTTTGTATTTTTTTTTTTGTTCACAGAGGAATAAGGTTAATTTTTTACTAGTTTTAATAATAATAATAATAATAATAATAATAATAATAATAATAATAATAATAATAATATATAACTAAATTTTCATGTTCTGATTTGGAGAATGTAAAAATCAACTGTCACAAAATTCACAAGTAGTAATATGGGAAACACTAATAAAGGACACAAAACTCGGTGCAGTTTCTCAAAAACTAATTTCCTAAAGCCTAATAAACTCTTCAAAACAATGTATGTGAATTATAGGAATGGTTTTCTGGTTTGCCTTATTTTTGAAATGTTTGAAAATTAAAAAACTTTCCTCTTTTCCATTGTTAAAGCTTAGTATAAACTTGGAAATATTTCACAAATATCATCCCAAAATGTTTGTGAAATGTTTCTTTGGTTTCTAAAATATTATTGGTTTCTCACAAGGATAAACAGTTTGCAAACAAGAAAAAGTTTGCTAAATATTTTGCAAACTGCTTGCCAAGATGAGTAACAGTCATTTCTTCTTCCTAAGTTGCTTATTTCAAGACATTAGATGTAGAAATTGTCGGCATAGGTTGTGATTTGTAGGCAATTATGAACTAGCCTGAGAGTAATAAAAATTTGGCAGTTGTCCAGCGACTTGAAATGGGTCAAATGTGAATAAAACTTGTGCACAGTTAAATTTGTGGTTCCAGTGACTTGAAATGGGTCAAAGGTTAATAAAATTTGTGCACAATTAAATTTGCGGTTAAGTATAAATATGTTACAAGTTTCTTATCATAAATATATGTAAAACAAAAAAATATACAAGCATTCAAATGCTCACTTCTGATCAATGATTGTAATTTAATAAATAATGAAATGAAAGTAAATTAAAATAAAATGCACTTTGCAATGAATTGTGTTTGCTAGCAAAGGAAGTTGGAAATGGAGCAACAGAAAATGTTCTACTAAACATGTTCTTTTACAATTGGGTCAAATTTACAAACAAATTTTTTGTTTCCAACTACATAATAGGCTTAGCAATATAGAATCATATCAGAAGCATATTAAAAGCATATACCTTATACAAAATTTTTAAACAAAAAATTAATTTTTTTCTGCTGTTTTATTAATTGCACTGTGGCAAGTTATTTCAATACTATACCAAAATGAAAAAAAAAATATATACACATACCAGTACAGTAGCTATATATTTAAAGATAAGTTGCAGAAGTAGATTCTTCATTTTGGTGAAAAATAATAAAAATTAAAAGATTCAAAGAAAATTACCTTAAACTAGTTTACCCAACTTGAATTGTGTCAAAATGAATTGAAATTTAAATGGATTATGTCATGGTAAACATGTTATTAAGATCAGAATTAAATTTTTTAACTATCTTCCCTCTTGCCCTCTCCCCTTCGGCTCTCCCAAAGAAATAAATAAATAAAAATATTTTGCAGTTTTAAAAATTTAGTTTCAAAAACTGTTATGGTTATATATAATTGTTCTTAGACTAACAATTCTATCCCCTTCTTAATTCTTTATTTCAATGACTATTACCATCACTAGTCACTACCACACATTTACCATCATTAAAAGACCCATTTAATTGTGTCAAAAAAATTGGAACAAGAAACATGATCACTTTTATAAGTTTGAAAAGGCAGATCCTCACATTTTCAGATTGACTGAAGGTGAATGGCTAGCTTAAATCGATCTAATTGTGATTTATATATCTAAAACCAAATAAATATGAAAAAGTAAAACAAATAGTAAAGAAGTGTTTTTCAGATCAATTTAAGATAACATTGAATTCAATAGATCAGAAATCAGAATATCAAGAAGTATAAATATTTTAAAGTAAAATTTATATATATTAAATTATGATAATCTCAAATTAAAATAACACAAACAACTTTTTAAATAGTGAATAATCATTTTTTTGTTGTTGTTGTTGTTGTTAGTATTTAATTTTCAGTGGTCATACTCACTTTTAGGGGTAAAAAAATATGAAAATAAGACTTTTAATGAAAATGTAGGAAAGAATTTAAAGTAGGTCAAAAGTAGGACAATTTAATGCTTAACTATTAATCGTTTTTATTTTTTAGTATATATATACTATTATTTTTCTTACATATTGGTTAAAATATCCAACTTTCATGTTTATTTTGTTGCTGTTTTTTTTTTTTTTTTTAGCCCCAACCAAATGTGCCGGATAAGGTTTCAGTTGAAATGTTATCAGCTTCTAGTTCAAATATCAAACTTATTTTTGTTTCCAATCTAATGCTAATAGAAATGAAAATTATATTACCAAAAATTAAGCTTGGATGGGTTTTTTATATTATTCATCAAAATTATGTTCATCACAAAAATAATTAAAACTTTACAAGTATTTGCAATCTTAAAAATTTAATCTTTCTCTCAATGCTACTACATTAATTGAAGAAAGCTAATTGTAGGTAAGCTAACAAAATCAACTGGAACCCTGGATGAGGTATGGTTTTTTTTCTCCCCCCTTTATTTTCTTTGAAAATAATGTTTACATTAACAAACTAGAAAAAATGAAAAAATAACAATTTGAAAAAGTAATGTAATGCTAGAATTAACTACATAAAAAAAATGAAAACAAAAATATGATGCACAAATTCTCCAATGATTACAAGAACAATTTTTATTATATTGATTCGGCTTATGATTTTTTGCTTTATTTGCACAGTAGTAGTCAAGCACAGTCCTTTTATTTTTCTCAATCTTCTTTTGCTCATTTCTTATTTCATGCAAAGCAGTGGTATTCTCTTCAACTTTTTTGTAAGCTGCTTCAAGCATAGTCTGCCCTATCTGTAGTCCGTTCATGCCATTATTCTTTAATACATTCTTAATCCTTACATTGGCTTCTTCAACCAAGGAATTGTAGTTATTGATGTTTGTTGTAGCTTTAGCTTCTTTTTCCTGAAGGGATTTTTCTTTGAAGATACCTTCTTTCGTTTCTCGTGATTTCCTTTCAAAATCTTTCCTTTTCATTTCAAACAGCTCTTGCTCTTTCCTTTGTCTTCCTCTTTTTGTTTTTCTAGTTGGGCTTCAATCCGTTTCTCTTCCTCCAATATTTCTAAATAAGATTTATGAGCATGGATTCCCTTCTTAATGAAGTCCTTTGATATGGACACCTTATAGACTTCAGAACCAAATTGCTTTAATCCATCTTTGATATACTGTAATGAACTAACTGATGCCTGAGAAAGGTTGGTTCTGGAATCTGTAAGGTAAATGGATGTCTGTGAAAAGCCACATTTAACATCAGCATTCCTGTGCGGAATGATGAGGAGAGCTTTAACCAGACTCATCAACTGAGGATACTTACGTTGTTTAAAAAGAGTTTTTCTGAGAGAAAATCTTACTCCAATACTGATCAACCTTGATTTGAATATTTTTTCCTTCAACCTCAACAAACATTGGGTGAAAAAAGTAGGAAAAGTCTGGCATTTTCTTCAAAAGTAGCACATTTCCTACTATAGCAGAAAAATAGGACACAATATGAACCCTGCCAAGGGTCATACTCGCTTTTATGGGTAAAAAAAATAGGAAAATAGGACACTTTTATCCCTTTAAGTCCTGAATTATGAAAAAATTGTCCGAAAATTATTTCCTTGCAAATTCAAGTTGAATAGGACCCTAATAAAACATTAGACCAGGCATTTGCCCATTTCATAAATGCCAGCCCAAAAACTGGGCATTTATAAAATTATCAGTAAAGGATGGATTATTCACAGCATTTAAAAAAAAAAAAAAAACTCAAAGAATAGTTATTTCATTTTTTGCATTTGTATTTATGTATTGTATTTGTATTTATATATCATCATCATCATCACCCACCTTCTCTCCCCAGGTGCGTAACATGCACCAGAAACAATAGCAGAAGAAAATGATGCAAGTCGAAAAGAAAGCAAAGCCTTACCACCCCCTTTATACTGTTTAGTGAGAACTCGTCACAGTCAGAAAATCCACCCAAGAGCTTCACAGGACTGCAACGGACCTTCACTATGGCATCTCGTCAATGTGGGGTTCATCCCTTGGCCCAGGTGGGCCACAACCATACCCCCCTCACAAAACCCCACCATTCACTCCTATTATGCACCTTTATTCTCGCCTCTGCCAAACTCACATTTCTCTCCTTCAGACATTCGTTTTACTAACTCAATCCACTTTTTCTTCGGTCTCCTAGTCAGTCGATTCCCAGCACACTCACCACTATACATCCGCTTAACCAACCAACTATCATTCCATCCTTTCCACATAAACAAACCATCTCAATATACTTCCATATATTCTCTCATTTACCCTTTTCTTCACACAACACAACTCTCTAATACAGTGGTTCCCAAACGGTGGGGTGTGCCCCCCCTACGGAGGCGTGAAGAAGATCTAGGGGAGGCATGGGACAATTTAAAAAAAATTTTAATTTCCTTTTCGAAAGTAAACAGTAAAGTTTTTAATTTTCTACATTCTACAATTATACTCTACGTCTACTCTACAATCTTCACTACAGTTATTAAAATCATTAATTTTCATTTATAATAACTTTTGCTACTCTTTTCATATAATATTTTTCATATTTATATATTCGTATATTAAACCTCATAATAAATTTAAAAAATAGGGGGCGCGAGTTCTGTCATTATTCAAAAGGCGTCATGCAAAAAAGGTTGGGAATCCCTGCTCTAATACATTCATTCCTCATTTTATCAATTCTTCTCACACCTAACACATCCCAAAGATTGTCCATCTGAACACACTGAACTTTAGATCTATTCCTCTTATTACAAACCATAGTCTCACTACTATACATTAACACAGGTAACAATATACCCTCATGTAAAGCCCTAGCACACTCTAGACTTAGTCCCTTTACATCAACCAACAATTTAATTACACCAGCCACCTTTCTGCTATTCACAACTTTCCTACCACACTCTGCACCATCCATCCCCTTTTCATCCAACATATATCCTAAAAATTTAAACTCAGTCACATTCCAGCTGCTCACCATCTAACATAACTTCACTCTGAGGACTGTCTTCACTCACAACCATAACATTACTCTTATCTACATTTACTTTCAAACCAACCCTTCTACACACCCTGCCAAATCTCTCTACCAATCCTCTCAAACTCTCTTCAGATTCACCACACAAAACCAAATCATCTGCATATAATAGGTACAGCACCCTCCACTCTCTTCCATTCTCCATCATTCTAACACTATCCCCTGCCACCTCCACTTCTAATTCTTTCATAACCCAATCCATATACAAATTGAATAACCAAGGAGGCATAATTCATCCATGCCTCACTCCACTATTAATATTAAACCAATCACTTTTGACTCCATTTATTCTTACACACGCTTAACTATCATCATAACTTACTTTTGATCCATTCAGAAATTTCCAACCCACCAACACCATATATCACTAACACCTGCCACAGAGCTCCCCTATTAATCCTATCATACGCCTGTTGCAAATACATAGAACCTAAATACAATATATTCTTCTTCTAACTCATTTTCTCAATCATTTGTTCAATGTAAAAATTTGATCGATATGTCCTTTACCACTTCTAAATTGCACCTTGTTCTTCATCAATCAGTCCTTCAGTCACTTGACGCACTCTTTTGACCAAAATACCACCATATATCTTCCCTACAACACTCAATAATGCATAATTCCCCTATTAATTCCTACAGTTACACCTTATCCTCTTTACACTTGATATAAGGGGTATTATTAATGCTCTCTCCAATCCCTCGAAACTATACCCTCCATAAACGCTTTGTCACACAACTTCCAAATTAAAATCAATCACTATCTCACCCTCCATTTCTTGATCATTTCACCAATAATT
>JABUQX010115459.1:45000-50000 GCA_015478945.1 Trachelipus rathkii | reverse complement strand
GAAATAGTTTATCAATGCGGGGTACAAGTTTGGTGAACCACAGAAAGGATATCATCAGTGCCATACGCCTTCTTAGTGTTAAGCTCAGAGAGGATAGAAGTTACAATGTTTGGCATACATGAGTTGGAGATGGTGGAAAAGGAGGAATAGTTCCAGAATCGTCTAAGAGGCAAAGGTTTGAACGAAGAGGTAACATTTATCAGAGGGTAAAGAGGCAGTTTTACCGACGAAAGGGAAGGTACTAAAGAAGGGAAAGTGGTAGAAGTAATGTTTGAGTTTATGTTTTCTTCTTTTGTTTTTTTTTTCTTTTTCTTTTTTTTATGCAAAATTCTAGTAATCGTGTTGAAGAGAAACCAGAAACACCATTGAATTTTTCTGCAGAGAAAAGTGTTTTTACAGAAAATAGGAATTAATTTCCCACGATTCCAAGACGAAATATAATTTTTTTCGCGAGTTTCTTGAATTTGAAGACGAACAGCTTCCCTGGGACGAATAGCACCAGAACAAGAAAAAGTTAAATCACAGTTTGTTAGTTTTATTTGAAAGAAAAGAATATGGAACGTATACCTCCTCGCAAGTCAGAATGACCTCCACTATGAGCTCTGCGATGTCAGAGGGACCTTTGCTGCAGAAGCAATAATCATAATATATATATATATATATATATATATATATATATATATATAGATATATATATATATAAAGATAAGTGGTATATATATATATATATATATATATATATATATGTATATATATATATATATATATATATATATATATATTATGTATAGATTAATAGTATATATATATATATATATATATATATATATATATATATATATATATATATATATATATATATATATATATATATATATATATATATATATATATATATATATATATTATATATATATATATATATATATATATATATATATATATATATATATATATATATATATATATATATATATATATATATATATATATATATATATATATATATATATATATATATATATATATATATATATATATTCTCTTTAGATTTCTTCAAATTCACCAAGAACATCACCTATCCGGCTTTAGCGAAGACAGCTATATTTGTCATTCAACAGACCAGGTGACCTCAGTTTCAATTTACAACGACGGCTCAAAATGGGAAGGAGAAGTAGGTGCTTCTGTGGTTTTCTCGGATTGTACTGCCTCCCGTATATTTTCATTTTATGTTTCAGTTTTTTAAAACGAAATAGCGATCGTGTCAGAGATCTTCAGAATCTCAAACCTTCCAAATATGAGATCCTACATCATATTTTCCGATTTTCGTAGCATACTTTAGACATTGAACTGGTTGCTGATCACTAGGATATGGGCCTCCAGGAAGTTGACGTTGCTGTCCTTGTTGCTGTGGTTGCTATCAAGGCTATTGTGACTGTTTAACAGAATACTGACAAGTAGGAATTTGACCTCCAACAAATTGGTGACATTGCCCTAATTGCCGTGACTGCTGACCAAGTTGGTGTTGAAGGGCAGCTCCCACTTCGAAATCAGAGGTGTCTACCTGTATCCGTGTGGGAAAAGAATCTTGAGGATTAACTTAGATAGTGGCGTTAACGAGAAATTCCTTGTTGGTAGTAAACGCTTGAGGAGCGTTTCCACTTCATTTGAAGAGAAGCGTTGACACTGGGAAGAGACATGTCATGAGGATTCATGATGACCCTCAGTCGGAAAGAAAAGATGAAGATGAGGGATAGAAGTATAATAATATCTTTGAAATTAGTTGAAATGCTTAAATATTCAGGAGATTATTATCTAGCAGCTTGTCAGAGTAGAATGACTAGGAGAGTTTTTTAATTTTTGTTTTTAGATATTATTATGAAGATGCTGATAGAGAACGTTGGTAGATGTTGGTTGAAGCTAGATGTTCTTCAAAACAGTCTACCTGAAGGATGGTTGGGTGTGCGTATCGCTTGAGAGTCACCAATTTTTTGAGCCGTCGAGCAAGCTCCTGTTCTTTAAATCAACTATCAGATTGAATTTTCTGAGAAAGTCTGCCTTTATAAATATTTGACTTAAGTCTGCGATTATGAAATGGTACCTGAAGACTTTTCGTAGCCCGAGGTCCAGGATGAAAGAACGTTTTACATATTTGGCAATGGAAGTACCATTTGTGATGAGAATGTCCATATTTCAGTAGACACTAGACATGATCTTCAAATATCCGGAGTCACCAATTTGTAGTTTATGTTCTAAATGCAATGAGTATTAATCAACTATTTGTAAAAAGAGATTTCAATAACAATAAAAATATAAATTACTAATAAAATTACTATAAAGATAAAATGAAACACTCTACTAATTATGGAATGTTTACGATACAATGCATATGGTACTTTCTCTTATTCTTTGGTCCCATACTCTTCGATATTTCGGTAAATCTTTTTCTATGGCGCTGGACATACTGAAAAGATTCGATAAAGTCTGGCACAAAACTTTGGTTATTTTCCCTTTTTGGGTATTTATCATTCCCTCTATACCTTCCCTCTAACATCCTTTCCGGTCGTTCTATAGCAGCAGTAATAGACCATCACAGTAATAGACGATATAGTCTAAAAATAATATTAATTAGTAAAATAATGGAACAAACTAGCAAGCTATCACATATTATTGTTCTTGAAGGTTCTGTTCTATCTCTATATCTATTCTACTCTTCATAAATAGCCTCCACTCTCTATTATTTAATCACCTATCAACTCTTACGATGAAGATTCCACTCTTTCACTATTTATTTCATTTTGAGAGACGACCCGAGAGAGAGAGAGAGAGAGAGAGAGAGAGAGAGAGAGAGAGAGAGAGAGAGAGAGAGAGAGAGAGAGAGAGAGAGAGAGAGAGAGAGAGAGAGAGAGAGAGAGACATGCAGAAAAATCCACTCTTTCAGTATAGAGAGCAGAGAGAGAGAGAATGTGATCCACGTTATTTCAAATTGCTGATGCTAGAAAGGAGACCTTAGAGCAACTAACTTATGATCTTTCTCGCATTTTTAATTAGAGAAGGAAAACATGGTTGTTTTCAATACATCAAAAACGTTTCTCAATCTATCTACTTTTGCAAAATCTTCCACATTACTATAACATCTTTGAAAACACGTAATTCAAACTTTTACCTTTTCTTAATGTTGTCATTATATCCTTTCTCGTAATCTTCCTTGGAAAAATCACACCGTTAGGTTCTCTGAGGAATCTTCATAATTTCTTGACAACACCCCAGTTGCTTGTCCTTGTCCTTGTCGTTGTCCTTGTCTTTGTCCTTGTCCTTGTCCTTGTCCTTGTCCTTGTCCTTGTCCTTGTCCTTGTATGAAATAGGAATCACTTTTCTAGGGTAATTCTACTCAAAAAGCCTCTCTTGCAAGGGTGAAATCTCTTATCTTTTATTATCTCTCTTGGTCTCACTGGTCATCCCCAGTCTCTTTCATGCCTATTTCGACATTTTTTTGCTTTTCGGAAATATCTCATCGCATACCTCCTCCTTTGAGAAGAACTCATACGACTTGTCATTATGTACAATCTCTCATCCTTTTCCTGCCTAACTTTCTAACTCCAGACTTTACTGCAATGCTCATTCCTGCATATACACTGCTGGTAAAATCTGGAGCACCTTTCCATCTGCTATTTTCTATACTTCCTATAACATACCTTCAAAGACTATATATATGTTTATATATTTATATATATATATATATATATATATATATATATATATATATATATATATATATATATATATATATATATATATATATATATATATATTATACGAGTATCTAAGATTGCATGTTTATTTTCATTTGATTCATTTACATATTGCAATAAAATTATAAAAAAATTTAACATTATTAATTTAAGTGACGTCAAAGAGATTTTATATATATATATGTATATATATATATATATATATATATATATATATATATATATGTTATATATATATATATATATATATATATATATATATATATATATAAATATATATATATATATATATATATATATATATATATATATATATATATATATATATATATATATATATATATATATATATATATATATATATATATAAATATATATATATATATATATATATATATATTTATATATATATATATATATATATATATATATATATATATATATTTATATATATATATATATATATATATATATATATATATATATATATATATATATATATATATATATATATAATCACTCACTTTCTCTCCCTGAGACATAAGGTGCGAAACATGCACCGGAAACAGAAAGTAGTAGAAGAATATGACGTAAGTCGAAAAGAAAGCCCTGCATCACCGCCCCCTTTATACCTTTTAGTGAGAACTAGTCGCAGTCAGAAAATCCACCCTAGAGCTTCACGGGACCGCGACGGACCCACATTATGACATCTCGTCAATGTAGGGTTCATCCCTTGGCCCAGGTGGGCCGTAACCATACCCCTTCACAAAACCCCGCCATTTCCTATTATGCACCTTTCTTTCGCTTCTCGCCCTCACATTCCTCTCCTTCAAGCATTCCTTTACTGAGTCAATCCACTTTTACTTCGGTCTCCCAGCCGGTCGATTCCCAGCATACTCGCCACTATACATCTGCTTAACCAACCGAGTTTCATCCATCCTTTCCACATGACCAAACCATCTCTAAAAATGATAATATATATATATATATATATATATATATATATATATATATATATATATATATATATATATATATATATATATATATATATATATATATATATATATATATATATATATATAAAATGAAAACTTGTTATTTATTTTCCTGAGAATCCTATGTTCCATATACATTATTTAATAGAAGAAGTTTTTATGTAAAGTTTATTCATCATGTTTGTTCAAATATGACTTTATTAGCTTAATCAATGGATCACAGATATGGAGGGGTAGGGTATGTGGTTGA
>JABUQX010115459.1:32500-35000 GCA_015478945.1 Trachelipus rathkii | reverse complement strand
TCTATTTGTGAAATTTATTGGGAAGTTAGATAAATAAAATAACATAAGGGTACGAAAACATTATTATGAGAGAATATTATAATTAAAATATATATATGAGTAATATGACCTTTTCAAATAAGGAAATAGATCTTTGGTAAAAATAAATTATATATATATATATATATATATATATATATATATATATATATATATATATATATATATATATATATATATATATATATATATATATATATATATATATATATATATATATATATATTTATTGTAAATATATAAAAATATATATATATATATATATATATATATATATATATATATATATATATATATATATATATATATATATATATATAACACTTTCGTAGGCCGTATCCCCGACGTTAGTACTTAGTAAGTTAGGGGTATTAAAGAAGTAAGTTTAAAGGAATCGTATACGACGAGTTTTCTTCGTCGCATACAAGTCTACTGTTTTTTTTTTAGAAAATCCTCAGTTGGATTCTCAGACCCCTCGATGCTTATCATCATACAATGCATTAAGGTTTCTGGCAGCATTCTATTTCTTGTCTTACTTAGTATTCGGTTCATAGTACTGAACTATATTTTAACCGAGGCTATCGTTACAGGGATGACAAGAAAGATTTCACAGAGCTTTTGTAACTCGCAATATCCCACGTCCGCTTCCAATATTTTCGACAATGGGCTTTCATCTGCTTTAAATATTTTGCTTTCGAGCATGGAATTGATATAAAAAATGTAGGATTTCAGGTCAGCTAGTACACCTTCCGCATTAAACATCGGAAATCTGTCACAAAATTTTCTAACTTATATATCCGGTAAATTTGTTAATGACTGAAACGTCTGAAAGCGACTAGCAAATATCATTATATCAATTGATTTGTCGTTGAACCTTTCTTCAATTTCTTCGATTACACTATCGCAGTATATTTTCATCCCTTTAAATGCATTTTTCTTATCTTCATCAGCAATCAGGCGCACTTCAGATGCAAACTCCTCCATTATTTCACACCGAACGTTTTTTTGTAAGTCACTATTGACGTCTCCACACTGATTTGCAATATTTTGCAGGTGCAATTTTGTTCCAGTAATTAGGGGGATGACTTTGGTCATACTAAAGTCCTTCTTTTGCAAAGCATTGCTAAGATAAGAGAGTGCACTAAGGAGTTCATTCATTACATAACAGGTGACAAGGAAACTTTCATTTCTGATTTCCAGCAAGATGCCCCTGCAAGTGATGCAAGGTATGTCCCTTCTTTGTGGATATGCTCACAAGCCATCAAAATTGACTTTAAGCTCCTGAAGACAGCATTCACTATCTTATAATGAGATAACCATCTCACTTCAATGCATTCTGGAATCTTGAGGATTGGATCATTGATTAATGATTGAATATCATGCAAAATATTTTCTTTTTTTGGCGACTTGCTAAACAGTTTGTAAATGTCTTTCAAAATATAAAAAAAACTTTTGACCTTCTGATTTTTATTCCTGCAGGAGGCTGCTGCCAGGGACAATATATGTGTTTTACAGTGTATATAGAGAACTTCTTTGTTTGCCTCTTCTGAAAGCCTTTTTTTTACACCTCCAACTTTTCCAGCTATATTAGAAGCACCATCAAATTCAAAAGTAATAATGTTGTCATAATTTAAATCAAGATCAGTCAGCTCCTTATGAATAGCATTTGCAATACTTTCTGCTTTTCCATTGGGTATTTTAACAATTGACAAGAACGTTTCTACGGGATTTTTATCCTCCACTACTCTAAACATGTTTTTCAATGTTTTTTTCAACTTATCCTTCAAAACTTCGCCCATACATAACAGAAGTTCACCGGCAGTGTCCTTGCTGCTGTAATTCGACCTATCACTCTGATCTTTACACCGTGTTTTAAGGGCAAGAACCAATTTGGGGCCTATTTTCGGGTCCATTTTCAGCCCCCTACTGGACATAAAATTCTGAATTTTCAGTCGATTTTGACTATATAAACACCAAAATGTAGCTTTTTTTGCCTTAAAACGTTGATTTCCGGTGTTTTCTGTGTCTGTAGTCATTCTTTCAGAATTTTCAATTTTCATGTTTTTGACATTCTTCGTATCAACTTCCAGAATTTTTTCCGAAATGACTTCAAACTTGAAATATGCATAGATAGGTCCATTATCTAAAATAGTACAGAAGTACTTTTTCGATTTTTTGAGTTTTGTGCTCAGCGTTGTCCAATTTCCAAACCCACTTTTTTCAATTTTGAAATGAAAAATTGCGATAATTTTTTTCTATTCGGGCGAAGTAGATGAAATTTTCAGAGCTTATTTAGTCAGAGGAGATGCACATTTTTTACTTAGATTATTTCTTTGTATATGCATTAGTTTTTGATTTGTTCTTGGAACAAATTTTCAAAAAAAAATATTTTCGAAATTTTTTAAAAAAATTTTTTTGAGTATACACAAAAATTATCTAAGTAAAAAAGATGCATCTTACC
>JABUQX010115459.1:12500-15000 GCA_015478945.1 Trachelipus rathkii | reverse complement strand
TATCTCAAAAACTCAATTCTTCTATTTTGCTCGATGTAATTTTTGAGGAAACCAAAACATGTTATTCTGAAACGCGCAACAAATCAAATCTTCATCTATCCTTAATATCCTCGTTATTTCCATTTTCTTGTGATCTTTCTTGAAATATCAGATTGTCTGTCTCGCTAAAGAAACTTCTATAAGGTTAAATATTTTGAGAGGGATCTTTAGAGCTTCTTGACAAGTCCTTCAATTACTTGAACTGTAAAGAGATGTTGCTATTCATGTACCTGGGGTGGTCCCACTTGTACAGCTCTTTTTAAAAAGGTAGAAACTAGGGTTTTCCGCTTCATAAATTTACTCTGTAGATGTCGCACTGTTACATTGAATTTCTGGTCACATAACTTATCCTTTAACGAAAATTTATGTGACTCATTTTACCACGCAGAGTCATTCTTTCTTTCTCCAGCTCTTTTACCCGTGTCTTAACCTCTATACTCATTCTTAAGTGAAAACTACTGGTAGCCTGTAACCCTCTTTATATAAATATATATTATATAATATAATATATATATATATATACTATATATATTATATATATATATACTATCATATATATATAATATATATATATAATATTATAATATATATCATATATACGGCTACTATAGATATATATATACTATATATATATATATATATATATAATATATATATACATAATATATATATATATAATATATATAGATATATACTATAATATATATATTATATATACTATATATATATATATATTATATATATATATAATAAATATATATAATATGATATATATATACTATATACTATATATATATATATATATATATATATATACTAATAATATACTATATATTATGATAATATATATATATATATTTCATTAATATAATATATAATATATATATAATATATAATATATGATATATAATATATAATATATATACTATATATACTATATATGTATATATATTACTATATATATATATATATATATATACTATAATAATATATATATATATATATATATATAATAAGTATATAGACTATATATATATATATATTACTAGAATGTGTTTTTTGTTGTTTGTGCAGTCGGTAATATATAAATATATATATAGATAATATATATAATATATTAATATATAATATATCATAATATATATATATTATATATATACTATATATATATATATATCTACCTATATAAATATATAATATATAACCTATATAATATATAATTATATATATAAATATATATATAGACTTTATATATATATATATATACTATATTATATCAATATATATACTATATATATCATATATATATATATATATATATATATATACTATATATATACAGTATATATATATATATATATATATTATATATATATAATATATATATATATATATTATATATATATATGTATATACTAATAGTATATATATAATATATATATATATATAATATATATATATATATATAATATATATATTATATATATATATATATAATATGCATTATATATAATATTATATAATAATATATATAATATATATATATATATATAATATATATATATATAATAATTATATATATATATATATATATATAATATATATATATAATATATATCCCATATATGCAAAACATAACAAAAAACCAACCATCTATAAATGTTTCCACTGCCAAATAAATGGATTCATAAAAACAGTATGTTCCCTTTTACGACACTGCCCAATCAAAACACACATGGACTTTGCTCCATTTGTAACCCCTCTACAACTTCCCACCACCGGAACAATTGAAACAATAATAATTTAGCAATAAAGATCCTACAAATTAAATATTAAATGACTTAAAAAGAACATGTTTGTTAATTCTAAAATTTTTGCTAACGTCATCACATTACATAGCTCTAATACAAGAGCCACCATACACACAAAATACCCCATTTAAAAAACACCATTTTAATGGATTATGACTCCACTTTATTCAGAAACTCAACCAGATAAACCACACCCTGTTAACACTAATCAAAAACAACCTATCCTACCACAACACCACCAAAAACAACTAACCTATTAAATGACATTATCCTCAACATTCAATCATTTATCATCCTCATCAATAATATCTCCCACAACATATTAAACATATGCATCCCCATTCCACATCTCAACATTGCCCGAACAACTACAAAACCAACTTAAATCCTATCTATGCAAAATTAAAAATCTAATAATAGGAGTCGACTTCAACTCCCATCACACAGCCTGGTACAGGGAACACCTCACAGATAGACGAGGAATTCATGTTCTCGATGAACTTGACAGTTGACACCTTAAATATACTAAATTGCAGCAACCTCCCCACCCTAATTCCACCACAAGCAAATCAAACACAAACATTTCCAGTCATCACTTTCTCCTCTCCTCTTTTCACCAACATAACACGGAACACAGAAATAGATCTCCC
>JABUQX010115458.1:0-47500 GCA_015478945.1 Trachelipus rathkii | reverse complement strand
AACAATATTAAGTAATATAAATAGATAATTAAAAATTAATAATAATAAAATGTGAATGTAATTGAGTAAAATATAAAAAATATATAATTATATCACGCAACAATATCAGAATTACTTATTTGGTTAAAATAATTAATTAATGATCATAATAATTAAAATAATAATAATAATATAATAGAAATAAAAATACATAATACTTAATAATCAATAATAATAAAATAAATAATAATATATAATAATAATAATAATAATAATTAATTAATTAATAACTATTTTTTTTAATAAATAATAATAATAATAATAAGAATAATAGTAATAATAATAATTAATAATATAAATAATAATAATAATCAATAATAATAATAATATAATAATAATACATAATAATATAATAATAATAATAATAACTATAGATAATATAATATGAATAATATTAATAATAATAATATAATAATAATATAATTAATAAATAATATTAATAATAATAATCATAAAATAATATAATAATAATAATATATAATTCAATATAAATAATATTATCAATATTTAATATAAATAATATTTAAATAATTTATAATAATAATATATAAGAATAATAATAATATAATAATTAACTAATACATAATAATAATAATAATTATATATAATAATAATAATATAATAATCAATAATAATAATAGAATAAAATAAAAAAATAATAAAATAATATAATATAATATAATTAATTATAATATATAAAATAAAAATAATAAATAAATAATATATACATAATAATAAAATAAATATCAATATAGTAATATAAAATAATATTATAATAATTAATCGGAATATAAAAAATAGTAATATTTAATTCGAGAATAATAATATATAATAATAATAAATAATAATAATAAATACATAATAATTTAAATTATGTAATAATAATAAAATATATAAAATAATAATTATAATACATCGGCTTCACTAATTCTCCAAACCCGGTCACTCACAACATAACACAGCCCATAAGATAATTTAACCTGAAGACGAAATGAATCCCAAAACCCTAATCCACATTCTAATTCTGACATCTTACACCGAGCGGGAATTTCTTTGAATTGAGGCTGGCTGAGTAGAGCTCTCTTAATAAAAATGGACAGCGAATTATCAAAATACCAATGAATGTAAAATTTTTTTGAACATTTTTTAGACTTGACTAGGGAAACCTCTTTTGATTATTATTATTTAAGATCTTAGATTTACTTTAGTAATAAAACTTTAATTTGTTACTTCAAATATATATTTAAATATTCTATTTTGGTTTCATCAATTGTTAAATTAGTGTTGAACTCGTCTCTGATGATGCTGAAGTGGCCAGGCGAAATAGTAGATTAAAAGTTAAATAAAATCATTAGTTCTATTTTATTCTAGAATAGTCTGAAAAAATCATCATGAAGGGTATGTACCTTAGATAAATAATGGAAAGCCCTGTGTAATCTGAATTAAATGTTCGGATGAAAGATTCTCTAAAATAATATAAATAATGATCATATAAAATTAATCAATAATTTAATATAATAATATAAAAAATAATCATAATAATATCAATAATACATAATAATAATAATAATAATTCAATACTATAAGAAATAATAATAATAATAATATATGAATACTTAAAACTAGTCTACACCATGTGTATGTTATGGGCGGAATTAATAATAATAATCAATAATATAATAATAATCTAAATAGATAATAATATAAATAATAATATCAATATACTAATATAGTAAAATATACATAATAGTTAATATATAATATAAATAAATAGAATAATAATAAATAATAATAATATAATAAAATAATAATTAATAATATATTAATAATAATAAATAATAATAATATAATAATAATACAATAACAATCAACAATACAATATCCCTATAATACAAGAATAATACAATAATAATAACCATAATAATAATATAATAATAATACTATTAATAATAAGAATAATAAATATATAAATAATTAATTATAATAATAATATAATTCGATTAATTATAATTATAAATTATAATTATAATCTATATTATAATTTAATTATAATTATAATTATTATAATATAATTCATAATATATAATCTATAATATAATTTTAAATATAAATAATAAAATAATATAAAATAATAATAATAATAATAATAATAATAATAATTAATAATATATGATACATGATAATGATAATGATATGTAATGACAATGACAATGAATAATTGATAAGGATAAGGATTCAATGATAATGAAATAATAATAATATACATATGCTATAACAATATAATATAATAATAATAATACATAATATAATCAATAATAAATAATAATAATAATATAAACTAATAAATAATAATAATTAATAATATACTAGATAAATAATAAATAATACAAGAACAAAATGAAGAGAAATCTTGATCTACTCCATCGTTTGAAACGTCCAAAAGAAACAAAAGAGCAGTTTATATGGGAATTAAAGAAACTCTTTCCATATATTATATATATTATATTAATATATATATAATATAATATATATAATTTATATATATTATATTATATATATATATAATATATATATATATATTATTATAATATATATATATATATAATAGTATAAATAATATATATATATATTCAGAGCTGTGCGCCGCCTAATATTTTTTAGAGTGCGCCTGGCCTATGGCCGCCGGACCTAGTTTGCGCCTAGCGTAGGCGCCTATATTTTAGTTCACATCAGCGCTGTTTCGCCGTTGCGCCTATGCGCCTTTCGCCGGCCGGTGCCTGGCAAATAAAATTAGGTTTCTATTTATTTGCAAAATAAACTTAATTTAGCAGAAAAGCATGCTTTTATAGGAAGAAAAACACATTTATTAAGTTTGTTATAATAATAATAATGTAAAACTAATATCTACAAGTCCTCTTCCTCCTCCATGTACCTTGTAGGTCCATGTTTTCCCAGCAGAAAGTCTGACTAACCAATACTCGTTTGAAAATTTTCAAGCCATATTTGCCAATTTATTTGTAATTAAAAACATGAAAATAGTTATATACATATTATATATATAAATATATATATATATATTATATATACTATATATATTATATAATTATATATATATTATATATATAATTTAATATATATATATATACATTATTATTATAATATATATATATATCTATATATATATATTTTATATATACTACTAATATATAATTATATATATATATATATTATATCATAATATTATATATATATATATATAATTATTATATTAATATATATATATATATTATATATAATATATATATATATATATATAAAACTTTACTTTTTTTTAGAATGATACAAGATTGCCACGCTTCTAAGTTCTAAACTTTTAAGGGTAAAAACAAATGCTTTGTTCCTTTTAAGAGCGGCTATCGGCGCAGAGAATTGGCTGTCGCCTTTGCTTGCTTAGTCGCCTTTTTAAAATTGTCTCGCGCCTATGCGCCCTTGCGCTACAATTGAATAGTGCGCCTGGGCGCACTCGGTCGCGCAAACACGCAAAGCAGATACTATAATATATACTATATATTATATATATATTATATATATAATATTCAATATACTATATATATTATATTAATATACTATTAATATATATATTATATAAGTATATACTATAATAATTATATATCAATATATATATGATATATATATTTATATATCATATACTATAATAATATACTTATATATATATAATATATTATATATTTTTTATATAGATATATATATATATATATAATTATATATATTATATAATATATAATATATTATATATATAATAATATTTATAATTATATATTATTATATCATATGATAATAGTTATATATATATTATATATATATATATTATTTAATATATGATATTTATATATACTATATTATTATATATATTATATATATATATATAATATGATATAATAATAGATAAATAATAATACTATAAAATAATATATAATAATATAATAATAAAATACATATAAAATAATAATAATGAAATAATATAATATAATATAATATTAATAATAATAATATATATAATAATAATAATAATAATAATTTAATAATATAAAAATTATAATAATAATAAATAATAAATTCATGAATAATAATATAATATATAATAATATAATAATAATAAAATAATAATAATATATATATACATATACCACCTTCTCCCCCAAGACTGGGGGAAAGTGCGCGACATGCATTACACCTCAAAAAAGTAGCATAGAAGATAATGACGACAAATCGAAAAAAGCCCACGGCTTACCGCCCACGCCTAGTATACCTATTAGTGAAGAGTTCGTCGCAAGTCAAAAAATCCAATCCTAGCTTCACGGTGACAGCGACGGTAGCATCACATATGGCTCCTCAGTCAAGGTAGGCTTTTCTTTACCCAGTGGGCCACAGCCACCCCCTAACAAAACCCCGTCCATTCATCCTTATGCACTTTCTTCTCCCCTTTGCCAAACTCAATTATCTCTCCTCCAGGCATTCCATTTACTGACTCAATCCACTTTTTCAACGTTCTCAGCCGGTCAATTCCATGCACACTCACCACTAACATCCGCTCCGCTTAACCAACCGACTATTCATCCATTCTTTTCACCATGACCACATGCTGAACTTTACTTCCTTTTTCTTCATGTTACCCCTTGTCTTCACACACATAATCTCATCTATATGTTCATTCCTCATATTTAATCATTCTTCTCACACCATCAAAACCACCCAATATAAGTGTCTTTAACACATTGTAACTTTACCATCAATTCTTGTTGCGTGACCGAAAAGATCACCCGACTTGACGGATCTCACACTACTCCGGTCACAACATTACTCCTCATATAGATCGTCCTAAATAGTAAAGTAATTTCATTCTACCTTGCCCTAGTAGTAGTGGTTACACAACCCCCCAAACATATACTAATTATACTCCTCATACTCCATATATAACTATATACTATTGACAAACCCTAGGATGCTTTATATCACTACTATACTGTATATATACCCCTATATATAACCACTACCATATATGTAAATACAAAATATCAGATCATTCTCGCACCTAATATTACCCGAGTACGTAACGTCCAATACGTCTTTATTACTCGATCTGATGACACTCTCTCCGTCTCTCTCTCCTCCTCCCCCTCTCTCTCTCTCTCTCTCCCTCTACTACATCTCCCCTCTCTCTCTCTCTCTCTCTCCTCTCTCCTCTCATCTCTCTTCTCTCTTCTCTTCTCTTCTGTTTTAAATATTTATTTAATAAATACTATCTTATAAAATAAATAATACGATCTAATATTTAGCTCATCTAAATACAACTTATTTCACGATTTCTTACTTAATTGGTTTTTAAGAAGTTTCTTCAACATCTGAAGCTTCGGAAACTTTTATTTAAAACTTTTATTGACGAACATTTAATACTGGTGGTTCAGAAGTTTCACTTAGCTTCATATTCGAAATCAGTTTTAATACCATCCTCTGATATCCATCCCGAATTGGATGGATATATGAATTTCACTATATATACGTATATTATATATAACTATATATATATATATAATATAATTATATAATTATATATATAGATAAATATCTATTAATAATATTATTATATAACATATATATATATAATATAATATATATATATAATTATTAATATGATATATTATATATATATATATATATATTCTAATATATATAATATATTCTTATTATATATATATTATATATATATAATAATATGAACTATATCATATAATATTATACTAACACCGTATATAGCACTATCAAATCCAACACACCTCCCAGAACGAACAATTTCGTCCTCGTCAGTGGAACCCTATCGAGAAAGAGTCTTCATGACAGAAGGAAAATTTCCGTAAGGCTCAATCGCACACTGCGTCTGGCCAGTGCCCTACCGCGAAGCGAACTTATTCCCATTTAGCAGTAAAGCCACCCAATCTATCACTCGCTAATTAACGTCTGAGTGAGGACGAAGCTAGAGTTAATAGGAACAGCTCACCTTCTTCGCTGGCAACCAGTGAATTCGGACATCTGGTGTCCCTCGCTTTCCTAGCGAACGTGCTTACCCCTGATGAATAGGAGCGCTTCTCATATAATCTAATATCCATATACCTATCCTATATACATATTATATATAATATATAATATATACTATATATATCTATATTATATATATATAATATAATATATCATACAATTATATATATAAATAAATATATATAATTATACTATTATACTTAATATATAATATTTATTATATTTATCTATCTTATACTATTAACTTATATATATATAATATATATAATTATATCCGTAAATAATATATACTGATATGTAATTATATTATATAATAATTAGTATATCTATATATAGGCCAGGATACGACAGAGTTCATGCAATGTAACTAGAAAACTTATAAATCTTGGGCAGAAAAAATTAACAACCCACCGCCCCCCCACACAACAACAGACAACACCACCCATACCCACCCAAACCCGCCCCCCCCAAACCAGCCAACCCACACGCCACCCACAAGCACCCCACTCCACCCACACCCCCCAACCCCATCAACCTCCACCACCAGATTATAAACACCTAGACTCCAAATAAAAGGTTAAATGGGCATTATCGGATCTTATGTCGTTCTATCGTTAAAATTAAGTAGTGGGGACCTGGATGGAGAGGAACCATTGATTCTTTTAGTTAATCGTGAGAGGGATGTGTTTCATCGGAGGGATAACTATTTAAAAGAGTGAGTATAGTTTATAATCTTAATTGTGACAGGGGTCAATAAGGGATATATGCTAAGAACAGCCTCACCAAGTAAATCAGCATTATGTGAACAAGTGAAAACTTTATATACATAATACTGCATTCCAATTTTGTAGGTAATGCAATTCTTACAATTCGTTAGTCATGATTCGTTCAAAGAATATGTAACTGATTTGTTGGTTGAACGCTGTCATGTGAATAGGTTCTTGTTCTCGATGTGCAAATACATTTTGTACTTTGGAGAAAATATTGTTTTTATATTTTTTCAGGAATGTATTGATATGTCTTAATGTGAGATGGGTGATCGTGCAACGACGAGAGTGAAATGCAGAGGCTGATATAAAGAATAACAACCGTGTCTATGCTCCCCCTCTGAATTTAGCTAACAGGGCAGAAAGATCGCACTGGAGACTTCTAACCAATAATGATCTGTGAGATTTTACCCCGGGGATATCCTTTATAATGATGAAAAAGAAAATAGCTAACAGACAATTGCATTAGTAAGAGAAAGCACGATGGTTGTATCCAATCGAGAGCTGATATTGGACCTCGCGGCGAGGGGTTCCCGAAATTGTTCTCGCAAACATACAAATACGTGAATAGCGAAAGTTCTTCTAGGAACTTGTTTAAGCTTAAAGCGATTTTTAAGTGTTTTATTTAGAAAATTAAAGAGGCCTTGGCTTTAGTTTTATTATATTGTAGTGAGTATTGTTTTGTTTGGTAGAACTAGGATGTTAATTGGCTGTATTTTTAAATTTTGTTAGTAGTTTTTTTTTTTTTGATAGTGTGGAAGAACACTTTGAAAATCATGTATAATAATGGCGTACCCTGTTATTTAGGTTTTTTGTTTACAGCCTGCGAGTCCTCATAAGGCAATAGGTGTAAAAGATTTTGAACAACTTGTTTTTGTATGGTACAAGAAGGAATAGTATTTTGGGATGTAGGTTTGGTGGTGAGTGGTAGGCAGGTGGAGGAACTGGGATAGAGTTAAACAAGTTTGAAGATTTGGTAAATACTGCATATGGTATATAGATGACATTACTGGTGAATATGATCAAGAACGGAGCAACGATAGGTACTTGATTGGATTCTTGAAGTGTGTAATCAAATCAGTTATGGGGGGTATAAGTTTCTAAGGGATTGGCATGTTATAGAGAGCCGATTAAGTCATTGAGTAATCAGTACCTTATATATGATTATTAAGTACGTGATAGAGTGAAGTATAAGTGGAACCTGTAGAAATTATATACGGGTATCTAGTTTACTGAATGATTGTTGCAGATTAGGGACAGAGGTGTGCTATGAGTGTTTTTGGTCGTAAGAGAGTGCGCCGTAGTGTATAATTACTGATAGGTTTAACTTGATTTGGTGTATAAAGAAACAAGGTGCGTTTAGGGTAATTAAGTTAAGTAAGTAGTTAAGTTAAGCTTATTGAGCAATGTGAAATTAACACTAATTTGATAGAGAAATGATATGAGATTAGTGGTTAAAAGAATATATATGTTATTTAGGTTTATTTATAGATTTGCAACCACTTTTCTTTACTCATTGATTTAACTTTTTTGTTACAAGAATTCATAATTCACACATTATTATATATAGATACCTATATATATATATATATATTATATTAATTATTTATATTTATAAATTAGGTTATGGTAGTGAGTAAGTTGTGGGTGATAGGCTTCTGAATGAATCAAAAGTCATGTATGACCCGATAGTGAGGACCTAAAATTAATCTGTATAATATATATTATAATATATATAGATTATAGGGCTTATTTATTTATTTTATCTATTCTATATACTTACGTGTAGTTAAGATAAATTAGTAATAGTCGTACAAAAGTGATTGGTTTAGTATTAAATTAGTGGATAATATGTGAGGCCGATGTTGCTGTAATGTTATAAATATAGGTTATTGGTACTCCTATGAGTTTAATTCCATTTGTATTTAATGAGGATGGGGTTTATGAAAGATTGATGTGGGTATATTACGTAGACTAGTAAAATGAGTTAGAATGATGGGAGATGATGTGGAGGTATGCCAATCTATCCTATATATACATTATGCGTGGATCATTTGGTGTATTTGTGTGGCGAATTGAAGGTTTAAGAGGTTTTTTAGGTAGACGATTAATTGGACAGGGTTATGTGTAAAAGGATTCTGAGTGCTGTGTAATTAGTTAAACGTAGATAATGAGTTAGGTTTTAATTTAATGTTGTGAGTTTAGAGGACTACGAGATCCGTCTCAGTGTGTAGATACTTTGGTATATAAGTGATTGGTGAGCAGCTGGAACAAGGATGAGTGATATTTAAAATATAATTATAGATTAGGTTATGTTTGGATTTTGCGAATGGAATATATTCGTGAATGAGTGCAGTAGTTTAGTAGTAAATAGTTGTCGTAATGGCTAAGTAATATGAGGTTGGTACAATTAAATTTTTGCCGTGGATGTAAAGGGACGTAAAGTCTTTAGTGCGCGAAGATTGGTCTTTAACTATTTGACGGGTAGTATGTTAGTTACCTGATGATTATTGATAGTATATATTAGTAGTAAGGAAGGGTCTGGAATAAGTAATAAGTATATTTATCTAAAGTTCAATGTGCTCAGTTTAATATATGATATACTAAGAATCTTAGCGGGTCATGTCATATGGTTAGTTTAGTAAGAATTGCATTGGTTTTAGTAGAAGGAAGGTAAATGAGAGAATAATGAAAGTACGTTATTTGAGTATAGTGATAATATATATATTTCGCGTCATGTGGAAAGGTAGTATATACAGAATGATAGTTGTGTTTTTAAGCAGATTTATTATATATTAGTGGTCGAGTGTGTTGGAATAATACTGCACCTGAGCTGGGAGATACGAGAAAAGTGGGATTATGATAGTTCAGTAATAGAATATAGTTAATGGAAGGATGAGTTAAATGTGTAGTAATTTTAGTCAGAGGCGAGAATAAGGTGCATAAATAACGATTAGAATGGCTGTGGATTTGTGAGGTGTGGTATATGTTTGTGTGTATCCCACCTGGTCTAAGGTAAGTTGAATAACTTACTTACAACTTGACTTATTAAGTTTACCATTTGTTAAGCCTTCCATTCTACAAGTACCGGAAACCATATGTAATATGAGGGTGATTTCTGACTGCGACGAGTCTTACTTTTACTAATTATAACTGATGTCTAGAAAGAGGGGCGGTGTGAATTATGAGGTTTGAGTATTTCTTTTATGCGTACGTTTTCGTTGGGTATGTGCTTCCATACTGTTCTTATCATGAAGCTGATACCCACTTTTACCACCCTAAGTCTATTTAGTGGTGAGAAATAAAGTAAGATGCTAAGAAATATATATATATATTATTATATTATCTATATATTATCTACTATTATATTATATATATAATAGTATGAATATATATTTTATTATATAATATATCTTATTATATCATAGGTATTGATATAATATATAATAATATATATAATTATTATATATACTTATACATACGATATATATATATACATATATATTAATAATATATCTATTATTAATTAATTACAGTTTTAATAAACTTTTTTTAATAAAATATCAGATTTGATATATATGACGAATATCTCTATGATTCGGAATAATAATATATTTAATAATTTATAAATTATTTCACTCTATAATAATATCACTGCAAGATTGAGAGAAAGTGTATAATATTATAGCCTAAGACAGCATTATAAAACGAATACGTATTATGACATATAAAATCTCTTACTGTATATGTATTTGATTGTGCTTAAAATATACCTCTCTATTTATTTTATATAGAGTATATATGAATTTAACTTGAGTCATTGTTTAACTGCTAGAAAATACGCCTAGAAAGACGATTGATGATATATGAGAAAGATAAAGGAAAATTAAAAAAAAAAACAAAAAAGAAAACAAAAATTTTGTGCCTGTCGGTGCATTGTGTTTTAAGAGAAAAACGTGAGAGAAGTTCTTGTTTAACAAAAAAACGAACGAAGTGTAATTGTCTTGTTTAATCCCAACCCTATACTATATACGATATATAGTATATAATATTACTAATATACTTAGTAAGAGAGAGAGTAGATTGATAGATATATAGAGAGATAGAAAGATAGATATCTAGTAATGATCAATACTATAATATAATAAATTAAGATAATTATTTTTGCTAATTAAGAATTATTTTTAACTACTAATATATAGCTATAATCAATTAACAATATATATAATCGCTCTGAGTGTGCTATCGCTCTTTTGTATATGAATACCAGAGAATGAGCTGGAAATAAATCAAGAAGGACAAAGAGAGTATGTTGAGAGAGTGGGATTAGTGAGTATATAATATATGTGAAATATATACTGTTTGTAAAGAAATTGATCATACTATAGCAGTAATGGTAACTATCGACAAGAACTATTATTTATTAATCTACATAATAAATATTTTTTGTAAGGAGTATCGATTGACCCGAACTTTGTTATTATTGTTTACAGCAGCTGCTGTAGAGCAAACGGAAAGGAAATTATAAAATTACAGAGAGAAAGATGAATATGCAAACATTTTAAAGTTTGGTAAAATCTATATTATATTTATTCAGCTATTTTTTGTATTATTCGAGTGTGCTTCGAGTTGTGAGCAACAACTGTGTCAACCTCACTTTTCGGATAACTTGAGTAAATAATTTTGTAATATTTCACAATTTTAAATACATAAATGTAAATACAATTTATTTATTTAGTTAATCATTTTTAATTAATTACTCTATATAAGAATTCGTAAACAAACAAATCTTGATTCGTTTGGTCCCATTTAATGTTCCAATTCGTACTTATTTATAATTTTTAATAGTATATTTTTTTTGCTCTCTATTATATAAATTTTCGATATTTGGGTATGGTATAAACTGGAACATTTTAATTTTGTGTAACCGTAATAACTGAACCTTATGCTACTATGTGTCAATTTCTCTTTCCAAACTGTATTTTCCAAATATGTATTAATGGTACAGTTTTTGCCGGCTCAACCTCCCACGATGAAATAAACAAATATCAAAAAAAAATTAAAAGCTTCGTAGATTGTACTTATTTTAATGCAATGATAATAAATATAAAATATAAAATAAAATAAAAATGAAAATGTAATATAATAAAATAGTTAAAAAAAAAATTCTTATAACCATTTCGTAATATGAAAAATCCGCATAAATTGAATTCAACTTTTTCTTATTGATCTTGATATCGATACATGAATTTTTCCCGATATGTTTAATTAATAATATTACTGAATGCAAGATGCATGCAACAGTATGATTTATTTTTAAGAGAATTAATGTGTATGTTCGTAAATACGTTCCGTTTTGTCTCTTATTCAGAGGTGACTAATTTATATTTGATATAAAATATGTTATTTTTTTTTTTGCAATTTTTTCTTAATACATATCTATTAATATATCTTTGGATATATTACATAAGTTAGAAAAGTTCAGATAACTGACAGGTAGAGCGGTAGAACAAATACAAGCGCATATTGGATCGATTCATTTTTTTATAGTGATCGTTGTTCTACAAAATAAAGTACATAAGAACAATAAATTAACTGGAATCATAATATCGGTCATAAACAACAGAAAAAAAGACCTTAAAAATTGTTGCCTAGTGATTATCAACATAGATTACTTACTATTTACATTATGTTATCAACAGACATATGCATTTTAATAATACTATAAATAAACAATAATATTATATAATAAAATATAATTAATATATCACATATTTTCAAAATATCTAATTCTCTAATACTTCGAAATGATTGGTCAACCTTGATGAGTACTATTAAAGGTAATAAATACTATTAAGGCTATGTATAGTATTATGATGTATTATAATAGTTTTAGGGTGAAGACGTCATTAGTAGTATTGTGTAATATGAATAGAGTGATGTTGTAACAAGTTAACGAAATAGTATTTCTATCTACTCCATATTAAAAAAAAACAGTTATGAATAAAACTGATAATACAACTATTATTTATAAACTTTTATCTATTGAAGATATAGATGATGTCATACCAATTGCAGTGGATCAGTTTGTTCTTTCGGAAGGCGACTAGTAAGATGCTTAGTATATATATTATAGTATATATATATATATATAGATATTAATATATAATAATAAGTATATATATATAACTGCGTAATAGTATATATAATAGTATAAATAGGGAATATATATATTTAGCCATTTTGGTTAAGCATTTATGAAACATGCTCACTAGACATTAGAAGATGAATTTAATCTATTTATTATTTATAATCTTAATTACTATTAAATTACTATATAAGAAAGTATGTTATACTATACTATATTATAATATAATATATTATATTATATATAATATATTATATATATAATATATCATATATATATATATTATATATATTATATATCATTAATTGTTATAAATGTATGTAATATTATGCATCGAATGTAAATTTAATATTATGTAAATGTAAAAAATTAAATAATGTAAATATTATATATATTAGAAATTATAATTGGATATATAGATATATTACTTATACTCCTTTAGTTGTTTGCAAATTTTTTATATATGTAAATTTTTTTCTATGGGAATCCATAATGTATGTAAATATTATGCATTGTTTAAATATTTATATCTTATAATATATTTATATATAACTATATAATATATTAATATATATTAACATTAATAGTTATATTATAATGTATATATTAGTAATGTGTAGTATACTCGAAGTACTACTGTAAAGTTTTTGCATTTAATCCAGCGGTTTGACTGGTTTTTAGAGCGCGTTCCTAAATTCTTAGCATACACCGCTGGTAATATATATTTGTAGTTTTTTTATGTGTACTAGTGCAACTTCACCTAATATGTTTCAATATGCGATGGTAGAATCATCTAAAGATTATTTCAACCATTTACTTTATTATACTACTATATACTTATAAAACCAAACTACTACTATATGAATAAATTAATAAAATGTAAGGGTAATTTATTTATGATGAATTTTTTATTATTATTATTAATTATTATAGTATTTATATTGTATTGTATTATACATCAGATTATTTATAGTCATTTTTATTTATTTAATTATTATTATTATTATATATTCATAATTAATATTGTAATTTATTTTGTTGGATATTGATATTAATATTTTTATTAATTATTAATAGTTAATGAATTTAATGAATAGTATGAGTAGAGACATAGTTAATTATATTTATGACTTTGATTTGATTAAAATTTTAAATTTAATCCCCAATTTAAAAATTTTTTAAATTTAATCATTTAAATGTGATATTGTGTTTTATTTTATTATATTAAATTTTTCTTTTTTTATTTCAATTATTGTATAGTTATTGCGTGGGTTCATTCAAAAGTCTCGCATAGTATGATTTTGAGTATTTAATGCAAGCATCTACTAACACAGCTTATCTTACCAGGTCTCGTACATGGCTCAGAATTAATGTGCAATTTAGCCTCTGTTTACACATGTTCGATTGATTGCAGGAATCGTGAGCGTGATTTCTCGTGTGAGACTGCTCCGTCCTGACTTGCCAATGACACCAAGACATTCAGTCGCATCTACTCTCCCCCCTATTCCCCCTCCTTGCCATTTGGTGTGCCCTAGGAAGCTTAAAGTATCCGACTTATTGGTTTTGAATTGTTACAATAATCAAAAAATATATTACTTTTCGAGTTTGTAATTGTGTATAAACTGAAAAGAAATAGTAAGATGTGAAGTATAGGTTAGGTGAGTATAGAAGAATGTTTTCTGGCTATTTTCATTCCCTGTTAAATTTAAATACACTTATATTTATACCACGTCATATCAATTCTTATACCAGGTCACACGCTGAATAAAGTTATGCTCTCGCTATACTAGTATTATGTGAGTCTATGATACAATAATCATTATTAGCCATCTATACTTATCAATCTTTTTATGAAGGCTATGTTCGTTCTCCTATTCAACCACATTATTAGATGCGGATCTAATCATGGATCATCTATTTTTCTTTCTAGGAATTATTTAGGCTACTCTTTACGAGTTCACAACCACACTCCACGATATACTATCGTAACTCCACCATTTCTATGCGTTCAATCTTGTTATCGATCAGTGCAACATACTTTGATGTGCAATTAAATTGAGGCATTCAGGGATAGCTGTTTCAAGCAGAATTATTATTGCGACATAATGTTGATAAGATTGAAAGGATTTTGTCTTAAGTCTGCACGTTTCGTTATTAGATTCTTTAAGGAATGTCATGATTAAATTTATGAATCATTTCTTTTCCTATTATCACAAGTACACAGAAAAGTTCCTTACTATATTCACACTAATATAATTATTTATACTTTTCTATTATTGACTTTAAATTTGACACAAAGGCTCGGTCATTCTGAAAAGACTAATCGCCAGGACGAGTTTCAACCAACAGTTAATCTGACGGAGTTCCGGGAGTTAGATCAAAGAGAAGCTTATCGTTACGGCGCATGGATAGTAAAACGGGGTTGGAAAACTCTAGTGGACGTCTTTAATCTGCCCCTCTCTTAAATACAGGAATTTGGTACACTCATTAAATTTGGAGTAAGTAATTTAAAATTTAACCAACGAATATAGTTAGCATAGTAATTATTTTATTATATATGCTAATTATTATCACTATTCATTATTGTTATATCTTTTGAGTATCATCCGTGATTATTCATTGATCCCTACTCAATGTGATAAAACAAATTATTATTTTTGATGATAAATATATCTCGCTTATTTTTATACCTGCAGATTTACCTTTATTTTATTATTTTTGATTTTTTTTTATATAAATAATGAGTCCCATAAAATTATAAATAATTTTGAAAATATTATATTAATATAAATTCTATCCCTATTTATTTTGGAGGGCTTCAGTTTACGGGAGACTATATACCCGCAGTAACAGAACCCTCGTTTTCGTCAAGGACTAAAATTTCAAACACCTGTCCCCTACCTCTGTCCTGCCCGATACCTCGCTTGTCGTGAGATAATTTTCGCCATAAGTGAATATTCAGCTAATTGTAGTTTAACAAAGACATAATAAAAATATTTTATTGTAGATTTCGTGTTACATTTCCAAATAATCAATTATTTTTGTATTGACTGTTGCGTAACGTAGAGGTTAACCATTAGGTGCTTCAGCCAGCACCGCTGCCAGTGTAAACCGTGACTGGTACTAATCGGCCCTCATAACCGCCAAGTATGTTGTATCACTGAACTGGCGATGCCTTGCGATCGCGCCCCCTCTGTTACCTCCGCGACGGTATACGCCTCCTTTTAAAGTACCCTAAGGGGTATTAAGTTAATTTTTTATAAATTATTTTCGAATTGGTCGTATGGCATACTTACACGTTGTCAAGACAGGAGAAGAAGAACAAAAAAACAATATTATTATTAACAAAAGAGCTGGGGACACCTTTCTTTAGAAATTACTCTTTTCGATGTCCGAAGTGGCTAATATTTAATTTTATATATTATCATACTAGGTGGGTAACTTGCTCATATATTCTATTCTCTATACCATACTGTGAGCATTTAATAAATATCTAACCCACTCCTCTTAATATAATATATATAATTATATATAATATATCATATATTATATCTATTATATATAATATATTTATATTTATTATTATATATTAATATATTATTATTTAATAATATTAATAATAGATATATAATATTATAAATATAGTAATAATTATATATATAACTTTATATAATATATATTAATATATATTATAGTTGATGTTATATATATATATACTAGTTTTATATTTTTATTACTTTTTATTATTTTATAATATAAATATTTATTCTATTTATTACTTTTAATATAATTATGATTTAAATCAATAGAATAATATATGGTTTTTCAAATACAGGTCTTTAGCGGGCTTATGAAATATTAAAGTACGCTGATGGTCAATATTTTTGCTCAGCCTGTGCATTAGAGTGATATTCCCCACCCTGTTGAAGGATGTCAGCGCTCGTAACGACCTTTCCGTTTACTCCATCGTAAAGAATTACATTATATAAATAATAATATCAATATAAATAGAGAATTAATGGTAACAAAGATCAAAAATTCTATAAATAAATATAAAAAAAATATTCTGTTTAAAGCATAAATGATATGTGAAGTAATAAAAAAGTTTATGAGAAACTATCCTAAATATTATACTATCTTATTATTTACTTATATAATCATACTTATATGTTAAATCAACTTAAAAATATTCAATTAAATTAATTAAAGGGCCAATTAGCATGATGTTTCATAACAAAGAATTTCCACTCTTCACCATATTTATATATACGTAACATAATGGACCGTTTTATTGGAGTGAGAAGACGGCCAAAGCTGTACCAAAAAGAAGAATACTAGACCACACATATAAAATTAATATATACTACTATAAAACGATGTTTGTATCATTAGGTAATATAACTAAATTTTATAAAAATACAATTGAACTATGATAGACTTCTCTAAATGTAATGATGAAAATAAACTGATGGATGTAAAAACTTACAATCTAATGGGAACAGCATCACTTAACAATTGAGTTAAGTAAAGAAAGTAAGAATTATCGGATTTACATAACATGTTATGACAGTAACTTAACAAATGGTCATTGTCCACCATATATGCTTTTTAAAGTGGTATGTGTATTTAGTCTGCCCCCTAAAATAAAAAAACCTGAATGTGTAAATCCCTACTTCCACCTCGCCTTCCTATAATTAAGCCGACCACTTACCCTTTTAATAACAGATGCTTATTTTTACCAACAGACCGATTGCTTCGGTCTTTCATTATTATGTTTATTTATTATTGCTTTTTATTTTATTTCGTTTTTATCTTTTTCCCGTTTTTATATTTATATGGTATAGGTTTGTTTGTTGCATGTCGTTTTTGCTGGTTCGGCTTGTTCTTTTCGCAACACACACATAACACCACACACACCACACACAACACACACACACACCATAGCACACACAACACACACACACCATACCAAAAAAAACACCCCTCAACACACCAACACTACATTACACACACCACACACACTCAACACAACACACCCACACACACACACAACCTACACACACACACTTTTACAACACAGAAACATGCACAATGCGTTCACTACGTAACATTCACAACAATTCACACACACACACACACACACCACACACACACATCACTAGACAATTCACTTCACACACACAACACTACATCTGCACACACTAGACAATACACATCACACAACACACATCACACATACACACAACACACACATCACACACACACACAACACACAAACATCGAACTACACACCACATCCAGTTCTCACATCATCACATCACACACCACACACACACACACACACACACACACACATCACACATCACCACATACACACATCAATAATCACACTCACACACACCACCCTAGTTAGTACCATTTATAATAATATATATTATATTATTATTAATTATATATATATTATTTATATATCATATATATATTATAATCATATATATTAAATTAATAATAGTAATATATATATATACTATATATATTATATATATATTAATTAATGTATTATAATATTAATATATATATATAATATATATTATATAATATAATATGATATGATATGTCATTATATTATAATATACTTGAATATATATAAAATATACTATATATATATAACGATATTAAGGTAATATAAAACTGATGTACCTTATAAGTTCTTAGCGAATAATGTCATACTAGCATAGTATCGTTGACCATTCTTGAGTAGGTGTATCGTTATCAGCTTATAATTGTGATGCCGATAACTTAGACTTACCTTTATTAGATAGTATGAAAGAATTACAATGAGAACTTTTAGATTCAAATAAATAATTTAGTTTCGATATATAAAAGGTTCTGATAAGGGAATCCTTAATATACGCTTGAAACCCACAAAAAGCAGTAGTGATAATCCGACATATTTCGGATTGTGATAAATTTTGGAGTCACTTTAATGTACCCCACCTTGACCATTCTACCTTTTTGAACTCTTATTACCCCCACCCTAAATTGGGCAAACGCATTTTGAAGCCCAAAATTTTTACCTGCCCTTTGACTCTTTTTGACCCTTAGATCCCTTTTTGTGGGCATGGTACCTATTTTGCCTTTAACCTTTGTCTTCCTAATAGGGTCATAATTTTAGTTGAACCAACACGGTATATATTTTTGGCAACCCAAATTATTTTTTTGGCAACCTCATATTTTGCGATAACCCTATCGAAGAAATAAGGGTATTGCGCAAACCGGTTGCATGTCAGCAACCGTTGAACGTTATATATACCCTTCATACTAGATCTCTAATTTTATGTATCAGTGACAACCCTTTGGTCTTTCACATAATAGAGATTGTCAATTTTAGATAATCACATACACTAATTTCTCGAACCAACCCTTTGGATCTATCCATAGTGGATACAATTTATAGGCCCACAATAACCTGAAATTTTCGAAACTCAAATTCCCATTTAATGGTACTTCCATTTTAGGAGTCAATATTTGGATTCATTTTACCATCTACCTAAATATTTCATCTTCAGCTTACAACTAATCAAAATTAACCCTTGAATTGGAATCTTACAAGGATCAATTAATTTATTTGAATCCCACCCTTAATTTAATATCTCGCCAACCCTTTGGTCTCTTCGCATAGCAGAGTCAAATATCTTATGTGCCCACCTTATTTTCGACCAACACCATTTTGCATCATATCCATGGGTCAAGTTTTAGCATCACCCTAATTTCTGGACCAAACCCTTTGTCTTCCAATGGAGTCCATTTTGGACCCTCCCATAATAATTTTGAGCACCCCTTAATAGGGGCTTAGCCTATTTAATGATCTTTTACCTTGTTATGGACCATGATCTATTATCGACCTTGACCTTGCCAGATACCAATGCGGATCCATATTTGAACCTAACCCTTTAACCTTCCATGGTACAAAATGTTGCACCCACCATTGGTAAATTTTCAGATTCCTTAATTTCCTATTAGGCTCTTAATTGCTTCTCTCTAATTTTTAAGTCTGTACTAATTAGCTAACTTCGCTCATGGCACAATATAATATTTTCAGGTCCTTAGAGCCTTGCACTAAGATATTCCATGTTCAATTTAATTATAATTTGACCCACAATAGGTTAATTTTTTTGTATCCTTCCTTTGGAGACTATAGCCCTTTTTTTGATGCTTACACCTCGATATTGCCCATGATATTTCGGCACCATTGACCTTGCCATGCAATAGAATTTACCAGTGGGATAATCAATTCTTGGCCACGCCTAATTTTATTAGGCCACTCGATGTCCTCACCCCGTCACATATTTTCTACGTCTTCCATAACTTGAAACAGTGTATGTTAATGATTAGTAGCATAATGTAATTAATGAAGTAATAACTATTAGTTATTTTTCATGATGATTATTCTATCGGAGTGCTGGTGCAGTGCCAGTGAGGCCAACGTAGCAGTAGCAAATGAGTGCCACATGAAGTGCACAAATAGAGTATGCCAAATAGAGAGCACAAAATGATGAAAATGCACTATCATTAGTGACCAATAAGAAGTATCCATAACTATAAAGATATTGTAATACCATAAATTAGTGAATAGAATGACTCATCTTTTATTTTCATGACTTTTAATCATAACTATCAATGAAGATGAATATTTAATAATAAGACAATCACATTAATATAAGTGGTGTAATACTTACTCCCTAGTAATATAAAGTAAGTGATATGAAGGAAATTTTCCAATAATGAATTGAACGGTAATATTACAAGTTGCTTAGGATGCTTCCTACTATGAGTTAGTCTCTTTCTTAACAACTTAATTATAATAATTATAATACATACTGAAGCACACACAGATATACACACATACACAATAGACACTTAGATACACACATTCACTATTGACACTTAACCACACCTATGCACACTATATAAGCACTTACACACTCTCACATAGTAATCAACTTACATTCACCCATAGATCAATATTTAACACTCAATCTTCCATAGAGCTACTTCACATTACCCAATAGACACTATTGCGAAATATGGATGTATATTACAAGTTTGTCAATAGGATGCTATGTTCAATCTAACTACATGCAGTTAGTCTTTTACTAAACATCTATTATCACAACATATTTCACTTCTACTAGCACATACATATCATATTTTACAAATTCATACACACAATTTTCACCTTCTATGACAACTCATATATATATCACATATGCACTCTTAATAAAGTTACATTTCATCACTTCTTACTAATCATAGAACACTTTAATCATTTCTCATAAGACACTTCACTCCCATAGCATTCTAATTATACCACTTAACCTCTCTTACATATGACATACTTATTGCGAATATCGGTTGTATAATTTATAAGATTGCATAGAGATGTTTTTCCTACTAATGAAGATTTAGAAATCTTATTCTTAAACCATGCGTCTTCTAACCTTTTCTACCCCTACAATCATAGAACAATTTAATAATATGTGATTCCTTAAGTTCTACAATTTGAAACACCATGGCGTAACAATCTGTGTACCTCCGGCCGAAAGGACACGTACAACATCCGCACCATATATTGCCTCATTACTCCCGATCTCCGTATCATCATGCCCGCTTATTCGTCCCCGCCACGCCGCGTGCGCCCTGCAGTGCGCAATATTTCGATTATTACTTGATATAATATCATCCGAACTCCGACGCGGCGCACCGCAGGCTCAAATTTATTCCCGCGAGCCGCGCAGTTATTTAAATAAATTATAATATATTATATATGAGTCATTCATTTATTAATTTTCATACTTAAACATTTTTTATTAAAAAACATTTATTAGCGAATCCTAAATATCTTCATGTTAACCAATTACAGACCTCTTATCTACCGTATTAACTCTTTATACGTATTATTACATAAAATATTTTAAGAAAATTGATTATTATGGAGTAACTAGCTTAAAAAATTAGGTTGTTCTAATACTAAAAAACAATTTTATTTTTTCTACTACAAAAATTTTAGTAAATTTTATTAAAAACATTAACAATATACATACCTTAAGCAGTAAATCAGTAAAATTCAACCATCAACCCCTCCCCAACTTTAAGGGATTAGCTATGCTTGCTTTACTGCTTTACTGTCTTTAACTCATAGTTTTACTGCTTTAACTCATATGTTTTACTGCTTATCTCACTCATATTATATTTATTAACATTTAACAATACCATTTCAAGCCATTAGTTAATCCAGTTAATAAATCAATCAGATTTGGTGTTAACATAGCGAACACAAGGGAAGTTATAATGACGTTTTGATTCTTTACTGACCTAATTACTGCTTTAACTCAATTTTTACTGCTTTAATCCTAATGTTTTATGGTAAACTTTCACATAATTTATTAAAATTTACATACCTTAAGCCAGTAAATCAAGTAACAATTTTTACATATAGAATTCTTGTATGTATAACATTTTAGTCTAACAATATAGGAATTAATTGTTTTAGTATGCTTATATGTTTTACGCATTTTACTCCTTTAACTATTCACTGTTACTATAACTTGCTTTAGACTCATTATTATTACTGCTATTTAATCTAACCTCTATATGTTATATTTTGTATTTTAGCGAATCATCATTATGTTTATATAATCCCTAGTAAAATTACTCAATATATATCTTATATTATTTATTTACACACTCACATACCTTTTAAATGCACTGTCAAATCAGCTCTAATCAAAATCAAATAGAGGTAGTGAATTATTACCTAACCACCAAGGAGGAATTTTTATTCTTATATATTAGTACTGCCTCAATATTTATTAAGCTTTCTAATGCTACTGCTTATTACTCATTGTTTTTACTGCATTTTACTAACTATGAATGATTTACTGCTTTAACTCCACATGATACTTTATACTGCATTTAATATACTCATGTGTTTTAACTTTGGTCTTTTAGGTTAATACTCTAAACATAGTACATTTTCTTCTGGCTATTAACGTCATAATGTTTTACTGCTTTAACACTCATTATATTTATTAACATTATGTTTTTTCTATTTTATTTATTTATATATTTTTAATATTTTTTATTAATTTGTATTTATATAGTATATTCTTTTTTTATTACATTGTTATTAAATTATCAAGACTTAGTCCCTTATATATATATAGTAAGTAGCTGACACAATACACACAATTACTAGCTACTATCAATACAACAACAACTCACCAGCAGGACTATCACTATCATTGCCACACACCTTATACCACACATTCTTAAGATTACCATTCACATATGAACACCTTTATCATAACACCTACATTCACTTTTAATGACACTATACACCTTCTACCATAAGAACAAATTCGTATAATATAACATTGTGGTACCTATTAATTTTCGTCTTCATCCATAAATGTTTAAAGAGGTCACACAACACACACACACACACTTATCACACACTATGATATCATCTACTATAATTTATACACCATAAATTCATACAATGACACTTATTTATACACAACTATTCACTCTAATTTGACTCATTTAAAAAAAATAATATATATTTTTCCTATCTTTTTCTCTTATAAATTACACTTACTTAGCTGGTTCATCACACACTAACAATCTTTATCACACAGAAAAACTTCTTTTTGCATCATCACTCATTTCTCTATTGATAACAACAGTTATTATCATATCATTCTACATTTAATCTACACTACACTAATCACACACCACTTCTTTTATAACCTACAGGAATTTTATCTCTATTTACACTTACACACAGATTTACTTGCACTCACACAGATTTGAGGCTATTGAATCATCATCACAACTCTAGAATTTTACCCTTACACACACAGATTTTTATTTCTATATACTACTGATCACAGAGAGTATTTTTTACTATTACACCTCACACAACAGCCATTTTACTGTACACACACACCACTATACTAACCACTTCTCCACACACACAACATTACGCATTAGTAACCCTCGATAACAATATTTATAATATACGTTTATTAATACGTAATTTATTAAATATCATAATCAATTTTTTATGTTTTTAACTATATTATCACACGCTTAACAGGTTAGTATTTATACTAGTTCATTCAAATTAATAATTAACTTTATAATGTGAAATTATTGTTTGCAATTCCTTATGAAACAAATATTGAACTGAATGAAAGATCAGTTCATTCTCTAATTTCTAAGCAAAAAGATATTTATTATTAATCATTTATATACTTATCATTGTGATTTTATAAATATTAGTTACGTAAATATCTTATTCAATTTCAAAGTGATTAGCCTATCCGATAAAATAAATAGCTTTACTAAAAAATTTTAATCATGATATATTTTAAGTATAAAATACCTATATTTAATTTTACGTACCTTAAAGATAGTTTCTAAATTAATTAAATCGTAAATCAAGTAAGGTATTTCAGTCCCCTAGCCACCCCTATTGTAACCAACGCTATGCAATCTAACGTTATTGTTCTATTGAAACTTACTAGGTTTACATACTTATCTTTATACCTTCAATTATGTAATAAGCAATAAAAAATAATCATAAATAAAGTTTTCAACTTAACATAACATCACATGAATTTTATTAAAATCTTTCTATATTACTCAAAATTGGATAGAATTTATGACATCACTTTCTATTTTTGGAAGAAATATTCCTTTAATCAATTGTTATTATCTATAAAAAAATTTGATTTTTGTCAAATACCCAATATTTTTTACCTTATTTTGTAATTATTAATGATTTTATTATGATAATTAACATTATTATAAGCATTCAAAAAATTTATATGTACATTAAATTTCTCAATCACTGAGAAAACACAACACCCGCATCTCATCTTACAGTACGAAACTACCTCATCTCTGTTAAAAATGTGTTGAAATAACTTACTTCAGGCCTAAAAAGGTCTAAATTTAGTATAATCCTTTTTGTAGCCCAGGGCGATTTAGGCATAACTCCGTTGTCAAATTAATTATATTTCAAAATTCGATACCTTTTTTCTTGGGATTATTAAATATTAACGATTATATTTTTATATTATTTTTGCATATATATAATTTAATATATAACTACTTAGGTGAGCCTAATTATATTTTTCAAGCCTTAAATTATTATGTCATTAGATAATCCTATTTATTTGGTATCCCATGCTCGTCAATTTAAGACTCTCATACCAGGTCAAAAAGCGATAATTCACAATGTATTAGACAAGGAATCCCTTTTTCATTATATATTAATAAACATATACTTTCAAACTGAAAACATGCTGATCATTTGAGTAAGTATCCTTTAAGCAGGTAAGAAGAAATGTTTTCCTTACTTAGTGACTTGGTCGAGTAATCCTTATCTCTATAGACCTCGTATGTGAATTGGTCGAAGAATTATTTATTCGTTCTTTTGAAAATCATATTTACTTTGTTCTTTAAAACTGTATTTGACCAGGTATATTATGTTTTAATATTTATATCATTTTTATGTATATGTTTAGACCCCACTCATTTTAAAAATCATAAGTTTCATTAGAGACTGTTTAAGCGGTGACACAGTTGTATCTGATTTGTATAAAAGTGTTTTATTTTACTTAGTATAAATCATATTTTATATAAAATACTTACATTTTTGTATTTTATTAATTATATATTACAATCTTCAAATTAGAGTTATTTTCATTAGGTAGAAATTATTATTTTTGTTATTATATTATTTAATTATTATTTATAGTTGTATATATATTATATATTCACGTGAATGCAAAATAATATCGCTTATTATTTAAGAGCGCCCGCAACGCTGATCCAACTAGGGTGATCTGATGAAAACTTACTTATTCCGCATATATTGTATTAACCCGTACTGGCGTAAATATTACTACGCCATTATTTAATTTATTATTTGATTAATTACTTATTATTAATCATTTTGCTTTTAAGAGCGCCGAATAATACTTATTATTTCTTATTTATGATTTTACGACCGTTATGCGATAAACTTTCATTAATCTATCATTATATTTATTGGTATATATCTAAAAAGTATTATACCGTTTTCTCAATATTATTTATATAATTATAGAATAATCTAATTTTACTGTTATTGTATTCTATTTTAAAATCTCTGAAACATTTTTAATTCTATTACGTTAAATTAGGATAATTATCTCTATTTCACTGGTAAAGTTTCTTCAAAAACATTTAGTTTTGAAAAGAACTTATCTTGTTTTGTAGAAAAGACGCGAAATATAATAGATAAGCAAAAAATATTTAAAAACGGTGATAGAATACAATAATTACAATAAAAGTACATAAAATCTGAAAAGTTTTTTATTTTTTAGCACTATGATAACTTCTCATTGTCCGTTATGCCTTTTAATTAAATTCTTATTACTTATTAAAATTAGGAATTATGAAGTTAATCAAACGAATAGTATTGTTTATAGACTCTTAAAGTCTACACCTATATACGAACTTTATCAGTAGAGTTAATGTAATAAGAAGTATACCATTTAGGACGTATTTCTCTAGGCAATGAATCTTTCACGGTATTATAATACTTCTCTTTTATTTATGTATTAAATTGTTATCATGACAATAAAGATTTGATTTAAAATCTTACTGCTACATAGCATTTCCCGTTCCGAATCTGATATATATAAATTATGATATTAATCTTTAGCTGACCTTAAAATGGTTTTGCTAATGTTTTTACTTGTATATCAAAACCGTAAAATTATTCTCTTTTATGGTATTCCTCCTATTAAATTTAAGTATTTAGGTATCTCATATCATATTTTATTCTATTATCTTACATTTGAGAAATATCAGCCAAATTTTAAATCAGTTTGTTATAGTTATATCATAACCTCTTCTTATTAATCAGAATTTTGTATAGTGCAATCTCAGATGGCAATACCATATCATGTATAGCAGAATTTATCCTCCCAATATTCGGTCTGGATATGTAATAAACTTATAAATGCCTGATTATACCAGGACTTTATTATATCTAACTAATTGCGCCTAGTATTGAATCACCAATGTTGATAATTGTTCGCTATATCAAATACTCCTTGATACAGCTATATATTAACTACATATTATACTTAATTATATATATATATACATAATTTGATATTATGGACGGATTTGTCCATAAATTTAATGAATATCATACCTTCTTAGGATCGTATGGCCCTACCCACTTAATTGAAACTATACAATACGCCGCCATCATTTATCGCAGTATTACCGTGCTATATATATTATTATTATAATAAATTTAATTTATTACGACTCACGAATCGAAGTTCTATATAGCGTCAATCTTCATAATACGGTTATCACCGCACCCGAGATTAATTATCCCTAATTAGAGTCTGGAGTCTTGCTATTAGGACGCATCCTTGTACGCTTTTTGCTTCATAGTGATAATCATTATATCAAATAAATAATTATTTACTATATTTTATCTATAAGTTTCATTAAAAGCTTAAACCAATTAATAATGTGATGACAAATTAATTTAATTATTGTATAACAATACAGTATATATTAAAATGTGAATATATCGTATCTATTAAAGTTTATAAAAGTTAAACCAATTAATATCAACATCATTTGATATATTATGCTATTATATAACTCTCACGCATTAACTCATCTTCAAATAATAGTTACTAACTTGATTTTATAAATGTATAGTGGATTGGATCATATATATATAATATATATCATTCACTCTGTCAAGCTACTTAAAATATAAATAAGATTTATTATATAAACTTAATTGTTATATTATTTCAATAAGTTACACGATAATAATAATTCTCGATCAATCATCAAACGAGTGATCAATTAATCTATATAGAATAAGGTATATATCTCGATCAATCATCATAGTATTAAGCGATTAAACATTCCCTTCATTACCTGCTTAAAGTATCAAATGCAACACAAAATAAGCCATATTTTCTTCATGTTATATCCTCAAAAAAATTTATTTACCTAAATAATCATAATTTATATATATGATTCTATGTCTTTAACCTCACACAAGGATAGCACAAGCTATATTTGACCGGTAATTAGTGCCATTATATATAATCATGCATGGTGTAATATCTATTAAAGATAGGACTTATTCCTATAAATTAATATTGGTGTCACTAATTTTATTAGGCCTAAACCAGAATTATTGTATATTGTCACATCCACTATTTGTCATTTTTACTAAGAATAAAAGTCAGTTTATTGTTAATATATTTTTGACCTGCGATTAGGCCTATATATTCAGCTCTCCGGGCAGATATTACAAGAAAAAGGATTATTATTATCCCTTAAATTTTTTCTGCCGGTCAAAATATATTTCAACACATTTTACACGCATTAGAGCGTCAGAGTTTCGATAGTACTGTAAAGGAGTGTCAGTGCAGTGTTGTGTTTCTCTGATGATGTGAGAATTAGTCATTATTGACTAGTACATTATATAATAATTGAATAATAATACTTAAAATGTAAATTCAAGAAAATCCTAATAGGTATTTATTTTAAAAAAATTAAACTTAGTTGAAATATATATTAAACATTCGATTCTATCGTATATAATAATAAAATGTAAGTTGAAATAATTGCCCTTATTTTATAAATTATAATAGAACTTAGAAAGATATTAATTTTAATAATAATATACTTAATTATTTATGTTAGCAAGATGAAATTATTACTATATTTTGTTATTATTATAATTTAATCTTATATATACATAGGCTTATGAGATATGTAAAGCAGAATATAAGATCATAATTTTTTAATATAGACACATAATAATACGTGCATAGCTTTTGGTAGTTAGAGGTGATTTTGATTATTTAAGCGTAGTTGTGTCTAGGTGTCTGATCACTTATAGTACTGTCATTTACTTGATTATTTGACTTTTATAGGTACGTAAAATTATAATTATTTTTGATTATTAATTAATAATTTACAAGATTTTATTAAAATTTTTAGTAATTAATTTATTATTAATAATATCTTGCATAATAATAATAATTTATCAAATTACTCTAAAGTATTTAACAAGTTTTATATTAAAAATATATCTTTGTTCTAATATATCAGTGATGTTGTGGATATATGCCTCGAATTATATTTTTAACGATATTACTTTGTGAAATATATATTTTAATGTTATATCATTTGACATATTATGTTAAGTTTTAAATATATAATGTTACGATGTTTAATCTAAAACATAAAATGTTTAATTAAATTATATACTAATATAGTATGTAACAATGTATGTAGTGATTATTATATGCTGCATCATTATCCTTCGGCATTAGTATTTTCGAATTCTGATGTAATAATGCCATTTATTATATGGGCATTATATTATTAATTTATTATAATTCCTATTATATAGTTATATTTTTTATTATTTATTATTCATTATTATTATATTATATTATTATATTATTATTATTATTTATTTATTATTATATGTGATATTTTATTATTATTATATATTATTATATTATTTATTTTATTATTATTCTTATTATTATATTATATTTTATTTATTTGTGTGTGATGTGTAGTGTAGTGTAGTGTTGTGTGTGATGTATAGTACATTATCTGATTAGTTTGATGTGTAAGATAAATCTCTTGTGATATTGTGTTATAGTAATACTTCTGTAATTATTATAATTATTTTATAATATTATATTATTATTATTATGTGATGTGTATTAGTAAAGTCAGTGTTCGATGATGTGTATGTAAGTATGATTGTTATTATAATGTTAACAGACAATGTAGTTCATTATTATTATTAATATTATTATTCTTATTATTATTTTTTTATTTTATATATTATTTATATTAAATATATTATTTAGTGATAGAATAGATAGAAGTAAGAACAAAATGAAATATGATGATTATATATTTATTATTGAATGTGTTGTCGTGTAGTTGTAAATGTAAGTGATTATTATTTCTTATGCTGTATTAAATTTGCGAAGTGTCAAATCTAGGACGTGAATGTGTGTACAAGCTGTTCAAAAATTACTGATGAATGAAGCCAAGCTGGAACTGCTTGATCTATTTCAGAATTTATGGAGTGTTGTGATTGTTTTGACCTGTCAGTGTTGTTTCTTGTTATTTATAAAGTTGATAAAAATGGCATCTAATGATGAATTTATAGCTATGTGTGTACGATAATTGTGTGTCAGATTTAAATTCGTGAATGTGTGCTATATAGTGTAAGTGTGTGTGATGATTAGTATGTGTGTTGTGTAGTTTGTAATATTTCTCATTATTTTTGTTGTGTGAGTGTGATTTTCGACTGGTTGTTTGTATAAATTGTGTATAAATCGTTAATTGTTATCTATGTGATGCTATCTAAAATAGACTATAGTGGTTATGTGAATGTGATTGTATTAAGTATATCATTAATTGTGAATGATAGTTTGTATATAGTGTGTTTGTCTGTATTATTGTGTGATGATGTGTGTGTGATGTGTTGTGTGTTAGTAATTCATTTAATTAGTATTATTATTATTATTATTATATATATATATTTATTATTTTATTATTAATTATTATTATTATTATTATATCTATATTATATTTATATTTTGTGTGATTGTGTGTATGTGTGTGAATGTTTCATAATTTAGTTATATAATTATTTTAATTTTAAAAAATTGTAATATTTATAATAAAATATATTGTAGTCATAAATATATATAATAACGCATAATAGGGCTAATGAATGTAAATATTTCATCTTAATATAAGTATAATTAAATAATATAATTAAAAAATAATGAGAAATAATATATAATATTTATATAAATTGAAAATAATATAGTAGTAGCTACAGAAAATAAAAATAAATGCTTGTGAAATTCTAATTGTTGATTATTTTACGAAATTGAGTGCCAATAAAGATTCCTTAATTTAGTTTTTAAGTACTCAGTCCACGTAACGATCTATAAGTGTATATGAAGTAAACCTTATATTTTACCAAGGATTTACCATATTGCTTCGTGCTGCTCCTAGTCATGGTTTACTATGAATTATGTCATTTATTCCAAAAATCTTGCTTTGCACTATTTCCTTACATGAAGGTTAATGAGGGTACTTCGTGAATCTACTCTGATGCTTAAGCAAGTAGTGCACCATCTTTAGCTTCTACGAGATAATTTTTATATTCTCATATGCTTCTTTAAGTCTTGCTGTGTGATCAATTTGAAGAAAATCATTGCAATAACAATTGCCCAACAAAACCCATTTCAAGATTCTGGTGGATCTATGGTCTATAAAATCCACAAATCTTCCTATCAAAATTTTGGTTGTTCCTTTGTAAAATAAGTCAAGTACGTCTCTTTTGCCATGGATGATAAAAGTTCGGATGATTGCAATGACAGACTTTCTCGTACCAGATCATTGAGATCGTTTAGAGAGACCTTCTCAGGTTGAAATGTTTCATTCATATTTAATTCCACTGCTATTACCTGTAATACATTCCATTTTCTGCATTTCTTTGACATCAGACAAAGGAAGATCAGATAATGCGGTAAACACTGGTATGGAAACTTCGCTTTGTTGATTTCAAATCTAGATATTCTTACTAACTTTTTTTTTTTTATATAGCTATAAAGTTTTACACATTTACACCTTAGGCAAACCAAAGTGTTAACTTTTTCTGTTATCATTTTTCCACTATTGCTGGTATTCTACAAAGGTTTTCAAACCTTTCCTTGGTCTCCAAGCCTCACACCTGATAGAGTATGATTTGCTAGGTTTTACATAACCAACCATGTATTTCTTTTTGTTGTTGTACAGTGTAGTTTAATGTATTATGATTTTCTAAGCAGTCTTTTCATGAAGAAATATTTCTGAGAAAAATAATCAATATTACATTTAGGTGGACCCAACGAGAAAGGAGGTTAGGGCCTAACTGGGCAAATCCGCTTTTACATGACAGATTGACTCACGGTTGTTTTGTAACTCTGTACCAAAATCTAGGAAAAACATGAGGTCAAGTTTTTTTAATTACTTTAGTATGTCGATTGCATCCTTTGACGAGTTACTGAAAATACTTCAGGATGACCTAACACCTAGTCAGAACTATGTGAGGGATAGCATTTCGCCAGAAGAAAAACTCGGAATCACACTAAATTAAGTTTATTTATTACTCCAAAATTACATGTAGAGTATAAAAAATTATACTATAAAAATTGTATAGCGCGCGCTATGCTGACAACATGTGTACAGTCCAATTCCAAATAAAAGAACTCGAGGAGCCCTGCTAGCGCGCGCTTCACGAGGAACCTTCTAGACGCGCGCTGCTGCGCGCGTTGAAGACAGAGCGCGCGCTGCATGTGTACGCCGTCTGTGGTCATCATATAGTATGCCGTGATAGACAGCGCGCGTTGGAACTTGCGTTGCTTAGCGCGCGTTGCAACGCCATCATGTGTACGTAGCCTTATGTATTTGTCACCATTTTTATTTTTTTATAAAGAATATTATGGATTCGGACAAGTTATATTTTAATTTTTTTAGTGTGAAGCTCAAAAATTATATAATATATATAGTATATATTTGAAGACTAAGAAGTCGAATAAATTATTCTTTTTATTAGAAAGAAATTATTAAATAATTATTATAATTATTATTATTATTATTATTATTATTATTATTATTATTATTATTATTATTATTATTATTATTATTATTATTATTATTATTATTATTATTATTATTATAATATATTGTTAATCATTTTAATTATTAATTATCTTATTTTCAATTATTAATCACTTTGTTATTATTATTATTATTATTTATTATTATTATTATCATTATTATTATTATTATTATTATTTTAAATTATTAATCATTATTATTATTATTATTTTTAACTATTATTATTTTATTATTATTTTATATTATTATTATTATTATTATTATTATAATCTGACCTAATTTAATTCTTCTCAAGATATTTTAAACCAATTATTTTCTTATTATTATTCTGATATTGTATTTCCTAAAAATATAATTAACTTTAATATACAAAAAATGAAAATTATAATATACTAAATATAATTTTAATATTTACTTACATAAATAAATAAAAATATTATTTTTGAAAACTCGATTTTGCAGTAATTATATATTAGGATCTTGTTTCGTATAATTATTAAATTATAATAATTATATAATTGCGAAATGGTTCTAATATTACAATAATTACATTACATTGGTAAACAAAACTGATTTTTTTTCTAATTTTTTGCTCAATTATTCATTCTAGTAGTTATATAATTTATATATATATATATATATATATATCTATTATATAATATATATATATGATATATCTTAATTTTTAATTTTAAATATTATATATATATATATATATATTATTATATATATTATATATATAGTATTATATATATATATATATATATATATATATTATTATATATATATTATAGTATAATATATATATATATATATATATATATACCTTGAATTCTTTTCAAGAAGCCTTAAGGATTTTGGCAAAAGTAAACCACTGAAAGCTCGTGCAAGAGAATATACAGTTTACCGCCAAGAATACTACGCCGTTACAGGGATAAATGGTTTCTGCGTCAGGAGTAATAGTACATTTAGGTAGTTTTAGACCAGAGTTTGATATGGAATATGAACTGAAGTTTTTTTTTTACCACAGATTATGTAAATGGTATATTTGGATTCTTTCTTAAATACTTACAATATCTTGCTCATAATTTTGCAATAAAACTATAAGCATCAAACATATATTAAGTAAGAGGAAAAAATTGCATGAAAAGATTAGCTGAATGGATTTTTAAACGTGGAATAATCCCAATGGTCTGACAGGGAAAAGCCTCGACAGGTCAAATTGTCGACAACGACATCAAAAAAATTTCCCGTACAGCCCACCGCAGGTGGTAGAATAAGTTAGGTTAGGTTAGGTTAGGTTAGGTTAGGTTAGGTTAGGTTAGGTTAAGTTAAGGTTACGTCAGGTTATGCTAAGTTAAGTTTTGTTAGGTTAGGTTAGGTTGGGTTAGGTTAAGTTAAGTTTTGTTAGGTTAGGTTAGGTTAGGTTAGGTTAGGTTAGGTTAAGGTTAAGTTAGGTTAAGATTTGTTAGATTATCTTAAAACTCTAAATAAGTAGATTTTTTTTTACAAATACCAAACGTTTTCCCTGTCAATCATTTGGTGCCAGCTTCTTTTTAAGTTGACATCTTGAGCTCAATTCGATTAGAACATCAGAAATAATGAATTTATTCCGTGCAACTGTGTTAAACAATTTTCGAGTAAGTAGAATTTTGAACGCTTACAGAGAATTATTTATAATGAGAATATAAAATATTGACCAAACTGATATATCAAATATTGAGCTACAAAAGGGGTGAAAGAGGTTTCTTGAATTTTATTAGTGGGGATAGGGTAAAAAAAATGTCAGTGGTATGTGCTACAAATGTTGCAGGAACATATGTCCTTCCAATATTTATTATTTCTAGAAAGTAAATGGTTCTGTAAAGTAAATGGTTAAATAAAAACTGCCCCATCCGGGTCAATAGGCGTTTGCCTTCCAATAGGTTTGACAAGTGAAGAGTGTTTTGTGAAATGGCTTGAATAGTTTCAAGAAATTAATGGATTACCATATTTCATGCATTTAAAGCCCAATAACTAAGCAATGCAGTGATGCAAAAAAATATAAATTGTTCCATATAGTTTAAGAGTAATGTCCTCGGCTGTTTAAGGGGTGCGTTTTACACACCTTTCCCTTATATATATCATCATCATCTTCCTTTTTTTCCCCAAGACTGAGGGTAAGGTGCGTGACATGCATTGGAAAAGAGAAGTAGTAGAATTAAATGTGTTTTGTTTTAAAATGATTTTTAATGAAATATATTTTATATAATTGACCTAATTATTACTAATTTAAAAAATTTACTGAGTCATCACCAAATGAGCCTCCATATTTTAATGTTAGATGAACATAATAGTCATATAACTTTGTTTTCCATTTTCTCTATTCATTTAGGTTTTTTGGAGTTTTTAGAAGATCTGTTGGATGTTTTGGAGACGGGATATTAAAATAAAATCTCAAGAATTGCCCGCTCTTATTCACTCGCTGCTATGGTAATGAGGATTGGAGATATTATATATTTTACAATTTGACCACACTGGCGACGCTTGTATGATTGAGGCTGAATCCTTGCTTCCTATTTAGAGTCGCGTGTTTCACTCAAATTGGTTTTAGGGGTGTAGTGCACTACTGTTTCACGACGACAGACAGTAGGACGTAAAGAAGGTTGAGGGATAGCGCTAACGAATCTATGGATATTTCTTCTGTGTCTACAAGAGCCATTGTTGTTATAGCAATTTTGAGAGAGGTGACTTCCTTGTCACTTTTAGAAGGACTCCTCCAAAGCTCCAAATCCAAAACTTTGCAAGCTGTTAAAGTGGGAAAAAGATGCAATAGAAGACGTGAATACAATGAAGACTACGGAAATTTATTTCCACCAATAAATGAATTTACACAAATTTAAATATGAGATTAGAAAAATATATGTTACATATGGTATGTGCTATATTGCACCTTTAGGATCTAATTAATATGTCTCAGATAGTAATATTTGCATTATGTATATCTAAGTTTCAATATAAATTAGATAAGGAAAGTTGGGCAAATGTGGATGAATATTAATGATCACTGGAGGGTGTTTAATATATAATAGGTAAGTATAGTTCCATATCTTGGGGCAAATTTCGAGAGCAACACAAAATGGATGTACAATTAAATGTAAACCGACTAATGTGTTTATTGGTTTTCCAAAAAAATTACATGGGTGACAGATAAACATTCCTCATGATAGCCATATTTAAAAGATTTATTCGTGAAAGTGAAAATGTGAAAATGAAATAAACAAGAAAATAGATTTTTTTAGAAAATATTTAATATATTTTAAATAATATATTATTTTAATATATATGACATTGTTTTGTTGTATTTGTTTTTTTTTTTAAAGAAATTATATTAGAAAAATAATACACAAGAAATTGTGTTAATTTTGTATTTGTTACTGTATTTATATCAACGTCCTCAGGTTAGAGGAGTTTACCTTTAGAGAATATATAGAAATATGCTAATTTACACTTGTAAGATTATTTAGATAAAAGACTTTGGTTAAATTAATTTTTTTTATTATCTTTACTAAAATGTATAGTAAACACGAGTTACGAGATATTTTAGTATAAAACTCGTTTTTTCTTAATTAGCTTAGTTAATGTATTAGAGCTAAGCTTAAAGAATTGATAAATTTACAAAACAGAAGCAGAGAACCATAAATGCTTCATAAGAAAGAATGTGAGACTGTCAAAATATGTTGTGCATGACATTTTGGGGTTATCTCACTTCTTATATATAGTAATGAGAAATAGAGTATAGAGTATTACGAGAAGGGAAGGGAAAAAATCAGCACTGATATTGGAGTATCCGGAGGAAGGGAGATTGTCATTGAGTGGGAGATCGAATTCAAGGGAAAGAGAAATTGCCAACCAATGACGTGATGGAGTTGCAAATGTTTGCGCTAACTTGCACCTCAGTATTTCTACCTCCACAGATTCTCCACCACATTTCCTTCTTTCTTTCCCGCTATTTGGCACTATACAACTAGACACTCTCACTCACATCGTTATTATTTATATTAATTCATTAATAGTGATCTATTATATTTGCCTAATCACTCGTGCTAATAATATCTATACTAATAATTATATTATTATATCGTAAAGGCTATACCATCATTATTTGTTCTTTTAAAATATAATAGAGTATATATATATACATATATATATATATATATATATATAGATAGTCGTTTTACTTTTATTAATAATAAATTTTTAAATACGTTTTCATTATTATTTTATTACTCATACATAATTGACCGTAGTTCCCATAGACCACTCATTTTACCGGTGGAAAAAAACCGAAATATTTTTTGTTTTTTAACCCGTTTTTTTAAAACCCGGTTTTTTCTAGTGAAGGCTTAAGAAGCCAAGATGTTTTTTTTTTCTTTTTTTGAGTGTAATTAAAAAAATAGTTCTTTAATTTTTCAATTTAACATAAATCCGTAACTTAGCGAAAAGTTAATTAATATATTACAAAAAGTAGGTAAAGAAGCTCTATTAGGACAACAGGGCCCAGGCCGCAGCAAGGGTCAACTTGACCAAGGTCCACCAAAGGTCACCAAAGTTTAATCGAAAGGTCACGAAAGGTCACAAAGGTCAAAAGGTCACCAAAGGTCACCAAAAGGTCACCAAAGGTACGAAAAGGTAATTGCCAAATTTTAAAATATTGTCAGAAAATATTATATTTTTGACCTTAAAAAAAATAATTAGAAATATGAATATAAATGTAAAAAAAAAAAAACAGAATTGTTATATTTAGCTTCAGACTTAATTTGAGAAAAATTATATTTTTATAGCTTGATCCCTGTTAATATTTTTAAATTCAATATTCTACTGAACAGAAAATTTGGAAATAGGCCCAACAACATTTACTACACAGAACTTGAAAATACATTTGTTTGGTATATTATAATTAAATTTTGATATTAACTTAGAAAATATTTAATAGAAGAACTACCACACAGCAGGATTGTAGAGTAATGACAGTAGAAACAAATGAGTGGAGTTCACCATTTGAACACATATAGTTGCCCTATAAACACTTAAAGAAACAGCTATCTCTTTGTTTCATTAACTCTATATTTACAGAGTGCAAAGAATTAATTTTTACCACTCCTTCTGGTTATCTAGATTCTTTTATCTTCATTTATAGTTACATATTTTGAGTAAGAAATATATTTTATTTTGAAAATATTTACTTTGTTCCGTTTTAAATAATTTTGAAAGAAAATATTTTATTTTTGATACATTTGAAACTTTAACATAAATTCAGAGGAAATCATTTGTATTTTTAACCTTATTATTTTTTCTCTTTTAAAATTGTTAAAATATATTTTTAAAAGAAAGTTATTTTTATTTTCTGGAAATATAGAATCCAAAAGTGGGGAATTACACAAATTTTTAAAATTTAATTAGTGATTAACTTTTTATTCTACGTACACTAAATAAAAAAAGATCGAAAAAAGTAATATACATATGTAGTTTAATACGTTTTTACTGATATTCAACTTTAGTTTGAGTTCTATACCCATTTGAAAAAATCTGAAATTTCTACATTCACCCATGGGTGCCAAAAGTATTTGTAAATCAGTTGCTGAAGTATTTTTGAAAATTTGAAAAAATGTATTTTTGAAAACTTAGTGTTTTTTTTTGAACACTTTGAAAATACTCATATTAGAAGACTTTATAGTTTTTTTTTTATTTACGAAGTCAGTTTATGAGAACTTCACATCTTTTTTTAGTTTGATTAACTTGAATTATGAAGTTTAATTAAAGAGAGCTAAGTTAGAATTGGAATGTCTATTGATAAAATTAGGATATGATTCCAAGAGAAGATATATCTCTGAAAGGCCTCCTTTATACGAACGTTAAATACGTGTGTAAGCGTCTACAATTAACACCAAGAACACCTATCCCTATAAATTGGTGATTTCGAAAGGTTTTATTGAAAAATTATTCAACACGCAATCGCCGTTACTTTCGGTTATGCAAGTTGATACAGAAAGAAGACAATATAGCCCAGTCAATAAAGGCTATGAGACGGAAATAATTAGGGTAACGCTGATTTTTACCCCATTGATAGATAACTACCACAGGACCCTTTTGGCCAAATTCCTAAAAATCCCCAAGGAGCTTCCCCCCAGCCTCCCCCAAATGGTAAAAATGACAATATTTATGGAACAGCCTTTATCTCCGATACAAAGATAATTCAAGTTTGCTGTAATATTTTTACACTCACTTCAATAAATATTCTTTTAAAATAATAAAATATAAAAAGAATATATTAAAGAAAAAAAATAATATACTCAATCCCAATTAACTCAATATAAAAATAAACTTAATAAATTGGAATGTGAGTGCTGATGGAGTATTAATATGTATGTGACAGTTATGCTAGTGTTCATATAGTGTGTATTCTTATGGGAAGACGCCAAGCAAGTGGATACTTTAATATGGAGAGGACAAACTCAGAATCCGTGGGCTATCCGCAAAATAATCCTCTAAGTATGTCAGCACCTCATACAGTGGCAAAGAACTGCCTTTCTATATACAATGCAATTTAGGTTTACAATCATACTATATGGTAACTTTTAACTCCTTATGGAGGATAATAATCCAATGAACTGCTGCGGTATGCCTCCAACTACCAAAAACATGGTTAAGTGATAAGAAAAGCAGGTTAAGGATAAATTCCTAAGCACATCAGGCTTGGGTAGGCATTAAACTTTGAAGAATACCATAACTACGTTTAAAGAGAAGGATACGCACGTTAGGCTAATGAACTGAAAGACAGAAAATAGACTATGTCAAGACTACAATCTCTTCTGATGAGTGAATTGGGAATGGATCAAGTATACTTGGAGCAATGAAAATGCTTCTCGAGGTGTAAGACCCTAGAAGACTTCTGTTATGTCAACTGAAGTTTTCTCTCAGAAATAGGATTCTGTCAAGAAATGTTCTATAGACAATGTCTCTGTTTATTCAGGAGCAAGTGGCCGTGAGACCCACTAGTTCATCCAGGAAGTCCGACACATGATAACTACGCTTGATCTTGAGAATTCAAGGTTGGACGGCCGTGAAGAATGTAGTCCTTTGGAATATCAGAAAAAAAACTCAAGGAGACTGATGTATATCTGCTATTTTCCTTGCATAGGAGTTACTTCTCAAAAGATAAGAGTATCGTTAACATTATGACTCAGTAATTATTAGAGTAGTATGAAGAGCTCAGAAGATCATGGGGAAGACCTCTAGCACGAAAAAATTAAAAGTTTTAATTCCACACAAACTTACAGTCTAGAAATTATATAGAGAGAAACTTATTCAAATAGAAGAGGAGTCTTGTTCCCACACTAACCCATAGAGCTGCCACAAGATAGAACGAAAAACAGCTAGAAGTGCTTCTACGTACCATGGAACAATAGCACTTAATCAAGCAAGTGGAAGATTAGAAATAAAGAAAAAACATAAGAGCAGATAAACCTCATACCATCGACGTAAGAATAGAAGAACTATGGAATTGTCGTATATACAAGTAGGAACTACTTTCCAAATTTTAGCATGGAAAAAAGAACAGCCTTCAGGTACAATATAAAAGGACTTCAATGAAGGTGAGTAGTTAGAAACTTCCTAGTAAAGGAGATTAAACAAGTCGAAGTGTGACCTCATTTGCTAAAATGTGAATCTTTAGCCATGATATACTAGATAACATGTGAGGTTGAGAATGAGTCAATACACAATATTGTTTATAAGAGTATGTAAAAGTTTACCTGCCGGGTTCAATCTCGTCTAATTGCAGAATGCCCTGTATAGGATCCTGTAATGAGAATTAGAAATAATATTGGTAAACATATAATAACCCCATCATATTTTTGAATAATCGGAGGTCACAAGCTCGAAGAGTCGAGATTATAAAATGATTCAACATGCCTAGGAAGCCAAACTCTACTATACAAAGAATGAGCGATAGCTAAAAGGTAAGAGTCCGTCAAGAAAACAACCAGAGTTATCTGATAATCTTCAATATAGCTGTAATGTCCAGAATCATGAAGAAATATCTAGGAGCTGAAGATAGAAGAAGAAGAGACACGACAGTTTTTTTATCAACCCGATTCTCAGAGAAAGAGAATCAATAAAATTTGTTTATCAAATAGTCAAAGCTTAATAATGAAGAATGGTAAATAGGATAACAGTATAAAATGAATACTTCAACTTAAGAAAGAGGTGTGTTATTAGTAACTCTAGCTTCTTTGGTGTAGGAATAGATCCCCGTAAAATTGGGATGTATTATTCTTGTTCATATTTTGACATCAACTAAAAGGTTACAGAACGAATGTATGAAGTTCATATGACCTACTTAAGTATATTAGGGAGAGCACTAACATGTATTGATATCGATTGATAGATAAAAGAATAGAAGTAGAAAGGAATGAATTTAACTGTTTTAAAGAAATGCTAGTATGTATAGTTAAGGGTATTGGAATAACAGAGATGATCAATTCATCCTATTAAGGAGAAGTTGATTGCTACTTCTATAAGACTTACACAACGTTAATTACCAGTTAACAATTTTTAGTTAGGATACATAAAGCGGAAAAGTACTGGAGAGCTTGGAATTTGAGAGGTGAAAATTAATATAATTAGGTAAAAGTCTTAAATTTAGTACTCACTATTAACAAAACACATAAAGAACACCTTTTCTTCTCTCACGCAATTAAATCTTTAAAGAAGAGAATAATAAATAAAAGTTATATATTATTTGCAATATTAGGAGACATATATTTCACTCATAATGAAATTCAAAGATGAAAAATAATAGAAATGCAATAATGATATAATAATCTAATTATATTTAAGTAAATCATAAAGTGTATTTAATGTTTTATAAAGTAAACAATATAACAATTGCTGATTTTAAAACAGTAAATTAATAAAGGCTTTCCACCATTATTGAAAAGCCTACACAGAGAATAATTAATAAAGGTCCATTAGAGAAATTAAAAAGATTAATTAATAATATATTAGGCTCCATTCTTGAAATAAGCCTACACAGAGATAATATAATAAAGGCTCTTTATGAAAAAGCTAACAATAGAGAAATATTACTAAAGGCTACATTGGAAAGCTTAAAAGAGAATATATTAAAATAAGGTTCGTATGAAGAAGCTACAAATGATAGAATAAACTATAAATCTGGAGTGTTTTCAGAGAAGAAGAAAATTCACTATAACTTCCGAGTAAGAGAAGACTTTTAAAAAGCTATAATTAACAAGGTTGTCAAATTGCACTATTAATAGAAGACTAAAATGGGCACCTGCTAATCTTATGGGTATTGAAAGTCAGAGCCTGAGAGTAAAGGAGATTTGAGACTGGATAGAAAAGAAGTGTTTAATAACCTGCTTTTTCCTTAGGCATATCATTTGCATAACCTGTATGCTGTGACCAGTTTATGAATACAATGAATTATTTTGAGTTATAGTTAATTACTAGTATGTGACTAGCACCTTATTTTATTTATAGAGAAGAAATTATATATAAAAATCATAGGTAAATGTATATATCTATCGTTTTGGAAACTTATTGATAAACTAGTTTCGGATAACGGAGGACAATTTACTTCAAGGTTGTTTAATGAAGTATATAACTTGGTATACTAAAATCTCAGAAAAATTATCAGATAAACAATTGAAGAATGCAACAGGGAAATATTCAGATAATTTTTTAAGCTGAGAAGAGAACAGAGTTACTATTTACCAGACAATCATGAGCATTATGTAGATTAGTAGTGTCTGAGAGTTTGTTAATGGATTTATGAGAGGATGTATTGCTAGCCAACTAAGGTGGAATCGATGCACGTTCCTGTGTGTCTACATACAGAAGTTTGAAATAAAAGCTAATACAGAATGTCCATATAGATCATATTTGAGAACCAGTATCGTCTTCCGACAGGTCGTATGTTTTTTGGAAGAACAATTAGATAATTTTGACAATACTGATTGCTCGAACGTAAAGAAAGGGATATTATATTTAATAATAGCTATGCATACTTCGCCACATAAGTTCACACTGCATGGGTGGTGGAGCATCAAAAAGAATTCTAATAACAAGAGATCAATGTGATATATGCTATACCGCATCTGAACTGCTCCTCTTCAGCGCCCAGATGTAATGAAGCCCATAATCCTCACTACATAGACGAGATATCTCCTTTGTCCCTAGGAGGCAGTACGATTTTTACAAGTTGTGACTTGATCGCGTACCGCTTCTCATTCTCGAAGTCGAGGAGGAAACAAGAAATTAATGGCTTTCGTATAGGAAAAGGATTATTCTGCCATCCAGATTTTCATTTGGGCACCTCCGCAATTGCCTTTCAGCACTATGCTAGGACAATGCAAGTCGCGTTGAAACATTTATTAGGACCTATTGCCCAAGTGTATTTAGATGATGTCTTAATCATTGGTAAAAATAAGGCAGAACAATTTTGAAACTTAAAGAAAGTTTTTACTGCATTTAGAGATATTAACTGGCTGCTCTAATGACTAAATGTCATTTTCTAAAACTCATGTTGTACTTAGGATTCACAGATAGGAAGAGACGGAATTCCCAAGATCAGCGAAGATATGCATCGCACTCGAACGAGTTTAGTCCTCCAACAAGTGTTAAAGAAACACAATCCTTATTAGGATTTATTCTCGTATTTTGCTTTTTATATTAGTGACTGCACTACATTGGCGAAACCATTATATAATTACTTAAATAAAGAAAATGTGGGGTCTTGAATGGAGAGGAAGAACACCAAGAAAGCATTTGAAGCTTTAAAAGGAAGCTTGTGGTGCAATCCTCAGTTAACTTTCCAGACTAATCATAGCCATGTTTTCATAGGTAACAGACCGCTGTGACTATGGCATGGGGGAGCTTCTTTACCAAATGTCAGATGAGCAAGGAGAAGCCGTTGTCTTTTGTTTCAAGAGTGTTAAGAGGCAGTGATCAACTATGATATTATAAAAAAGGAATGTTTAGCTGTTGTCTTTCTCACTAGCAGAAGTTCAGAATACAGTGTTTGGTTACCCCATCACTATATTAACTGACAACCAACCTCTTTTGCTTTATATTGTCGCACAAAACAACAAACGGGACGCTAGCCGTGGAATTGTTTGTTAATAGTTTTTCACGCACTATAAAGTATAAGACGGAAAACAAATATCTCGATCGCTTCCTGCCTGTAGCTATTTTGCTTAGTAGGCACTTCATGCAATAAGACCAAATGTTTATTTTTTTAGAGGTGATAAAGAAACCGATGTCTACAAGACAGATTTATCTTAAGAAAGAATACTTTTAAATATGTTGTTAACTTAGTAGTTAATTTGCTCTTCTTATGTACTTGAATAGATATATTTAAGTGTGGCTATGAGGAAATCAAGACTTTAATTCACACATTTTCCATTACAGAAGTCTCTTGCTGTACTTGATGGTGCAACTAGAATGGAAGCCTTATGTATATCTAAGTACAGATATGCATGATGTTTTATCCTCGTTATATTGATCTTATTGCCATTCTCACTTGGATGTCATGGAGGACAAGTCAAAGGATTATAAAAACGTAGTTTCGTAGAGAGACTAACGTTTTCTCATTTAAGTAACTTTAGTTTTTAATTTTGTGAGTATGTTTCTCGAGTGCGTGTTTGCTGCTAATGGTTTTATTAATGTCTGCTATGACTCCCATTAGCAGAAAAACAACTAGATGGCCTTTTCCTATATCCTATTTTTTCTCGTTTTTCTAAGTAGTATTATACATGGATAGCGATAGGGAAATATTTCCCACAGTTTTCATTTTCAGTGTATTCTCTTTTTTTCCCAAACACATGCTAAGTCTTCGAGATGTTTTTGACTAGATGCTTTGCGTATATTATGTTTTTTTCGCATTGTAAGTTTATCAATGAAGATTCGCATAGCATTTGTCTTCCTATTTTTCTTGACAAAAAGATGTAATCTGATCGGCCAGAAATTTTAGCACTCAGACAATGCCCAGATTACGTTCAGCTGCTTCAAAGAGCTATGTAGCTTGGAGATAAAAAAAGTTAATATCGCTGCCCTAAAACCAAGTCAACATGGTGTAGTAAGAAGATTGAATGAGGATATGAAAATTTCTACGTCATTTCGTAAAGATAATCATAGAGGATTGGGTTAAAATAACTTATTGTCGCTTCAATAGCAATTAAATACTTCGTATAATAGGTTCGATTGGTCTTCTCCTATCTCGCTCTCTCTTCAGGCTAATTTCTTTCAGAAGTCGTCTGCGTTAGGATAACCGTATTCTTACCTCCCTTTCTGGCGACTTTTTGTTCGTTAGTTTTTTTGAGAGTGAAGATTTTGCTTCTCGGTGACTTACGCCGGCTGTTTACACTCCCCAGCTGCAGATTAGATTTCTTTGGGTGAACTTACTTTTCGGGCGATTGAGTTTCGCAAGAGAAGAAGTAAGTCTGAAATAGTGAGTTTAGTGGAGTTTAGTGATTGGATATCTCGACAAGGCGGGTTTATTATATCATTTCGACTTTAATGCCTAATTTTTGTTACGAAAACTTAGGCGTAGTTCGAAGACAAAATTAAAATAGATTTTTTCCAATATTTTTTTTAATTCTATAATATCTCTCTTATTTATATAAAGTTATTTCAGACACGATAATTTCTAATTCTTTTATATATTATATATATATATATTATACTATTATATACATATATATAATATAATCATATATATATATATATATATATATGAATACACAATAGATATTAAAGTTAAACCAGATTATTATTATAGGTGGAAAAATTAATAGATAGAAGAATTGCTAAAATTTCATCTGAAATCTATACACTAGCTGACTATTAAAATTGGTCATTAAATATATATTGTATTTATCATCCTGCAATCTAATACCTTATATATATTAATATATTATAGTATTAATATTCCAGTACTATATTATATATATATATATACTATATATTAATATATATATATATTATATATATATATATTATATATCTATATATTATATATATATCATATATATATATAAATATATATATTATACTAGAATATATATAATATATATATAGTATATATTATATATCATATCTATAACCTAATAAATATATATTAGATGTATAGCATATGTATCTCTGTATATTAATAATATTAGTTATATTATATATCTATATATGTATAATATGTATATAATATATATAAATTAATATATTAGTATATATAATCATAAATATATTATATATAGTATAATATATATATATATAAAGTATATATTATAATATAATATAATATATTAATCATTAGTATATACTAATAATATATATATATATAATATATAGTATATATATATAATATATAATATATTATATATATAAATATATATATATAACTAAATCATATTCATATCTACTTATGCTATCATCATGCAAACATATCTACCTACCTATCTATCAGAAACTGTATGCAACTGTTGTCATGCAGAACAATGCATTATTATGACTGTAGAGGAGTTAAGAAGCAAAACAGGGATTGGTTTTCTTATGGAATGGAATTCGGAGGGGAAGTTAACAGTAACATTAGTAGAATAGTGAGCACTACGAAAAACCGACTCTTCAAAAAAATCCAGGCTTAACCTGAACAAGTCAACCGGTTCAATTGTAGTTGTGCTTATATACACGAGAAGGAGAGAATATTCACCAAAGTAAGCTCACTAATAGTGTATATTATATATATATATATAATATACTACTATATATATATATTATATATATATATATATATATATATAATATATATATATTATATATACTATAATTATACTATATTATATATATAATATATATATAATTATATAAAGGAAGAGAAATTAATAATATTATTATAATATATATATATTATCTATATATATATATAATATATATCTATATATAATATATATATATTATCTATAGTATATATATAATATCTATATATATATATATATATATATATATATCTATTATAATATATATATATATTGGAAGATATATATATATATTTAATATTATATATATATAATATATATATATTAATATATGTATATATAATATAATTATATAAATATGTATAAATATATATATTATATATATATATATAATATATATATAGTATACTATATATTATATATCATATATATATATATTATATATACTATATATATACCGTATATATATATATATATAATATATATAGTAATATATATATTATATTATATATATATTATATATATAATAAAATATATATAGTATATATATATATATACTATCTATTATATATAATATATATATATATATTATATATTATATATATATATATATATATAGCTCGAATATCGACATAAATTATGACTATCATATATATATTTAATATATTAATATTATATATATATATATATTAGTATTATATGATAATATATATAATACTATAATATATCTATTATATATACTATAATATATTATATATAATATTATATATGATATATACTATATATACAATATATGAGGTATA
>JABUQX010115457.1:22500-25381 GCA_015478945.1 Trachelipus rathkii | reverse complement strand
GTATAAAGCATGCAAAAAAACTAGTATTTGTAAATGAAATTTTGAAACAATAGAGCATCACAGTAATGTTGGAAGTAGTTATTAAACTCGTCATATCAAATACTCTTTGAACTAGTTCCCTCAGTCAGGTGTTATTATTATTATTATTATTATTATTATTATTATTATTATTATTATTATTATTATTATTATTATTATTATTATTATTATTATTATTATTATTATCTTTAATAATTTAGTAATGGAAATACAGAAACTATTATTTTTATTATTATTATTATTATTATTATTATTATTAATATTAGTTATTATTATTATTATTATTATTATTATTATTATTATTATTATTAGTTATTCCATTTAACAATTTATAAATGACGAATTTTATGATGTTATGTATTTTGTATAAGGTAAATGTCGTAAAATGAATTGATTATACCCTTAACAAAGGCTATTAAAGTTGCATATATAGTATATATATATATATATATATAGTATATATATATATATATATATATATATATATATAAAAAAAGATTTATAAATATATATATATATATATATATATATATATATATATATATATATATAAAATAGAAGGGACTATATATATATTTATTAAAAAACTTTTTATAAGAGTCTTCATAAGATGTTAATATTCGTAAGCTTTCGGTCCTTATTTTCCCTCCTCAGACGTGATTTGTATTTGAAGACTAAATAAAATTATTTAAATCTTTTGTAGGCCTATCTAAAAAGGTAGTGTATTCAAAGTAGTATAACTTTCTAAATAAATTTTGCTTTTTATATTTTTGTAAGTGGTGGTGGAAGAATGTTGTTTAGAATGGGATTGAACGTATATTCTCCTTTTGTAAGTTAAAATTAGGAAGGTTCTCTATGCATAGTGATTCTAGGAGTTTACGTTTGGTGGGGTTTAGTACCTCTAAGATTGGGCACGTATCTTTTATGTTAATGTTGTGATTGAGACTAGATCTATGTGAGGTGAGAGCAGAATTTTGAGAGTCGGATGTTAGATCGTGTTTATGTTGGAGTCTTCTGATAAAATTATTTGTTTCACCTATATAATGTGAGGGGCATTGATGGCAGGGGATTTTGTATATGCATTGTGAGATGTTATTTTGTGCGAGTTGGAGGTTTGAAGATTCTTTTGAGAGAAGAGGTGTTAGAGGAAGTTAGTCTTAAGGATGAAGGTAAAGTTTTGAGGATTTGTTTATGTGGTAGGTGAGGAATGGGTAAATAGGTGAGGGATTGTGTGTTGGTCACGGTGGTTGGGTTGTAGAAATTATTTTTGCTTTTTTAAGTGAACCTTTGATAATGTAGGTTGGATAAGAAAGTTTCTTGAACGTACTGAAAATGTTTTTAATTTCATTATGAAGAAGAGTAGGAGAACAGATGCGTAGAGCTCTTAGGAAGAGAGAGGATAGAACACCAGATTTAATATGTTGAGAATGTGTGGAGTACCAATGAATGTAAGAAGGGTTTGAAGTAGGTTTACGATAAACGCTAAAGAGTAGGGTAGGGCTGTTGTTCCAAGAGAGGAGGGTATCAAGGAAAGGTAGGGTGTGATTGTTAGAGAGTTCCATTGTAAATTTTATATTAGGGTGGATAGAGTTGATGTAGTCAAGAATGAGAGTTGGGTTTGTGGTTAAGGGAGTGGAGATAAAAATATCATCCACATAGCGAAGCCATGTGGTGTTGGACAGGAGAGGGTGGTTAAGTATGAAAAAGTGTTCTAATAGTTCCATAAACATTCTTACCACCACACCATTTTTCAAAAATATAAAAGCAAAATTTATTTAAATTTAAACTACTTTTCATATTTTAACTGTTTTACATAATCTTACAAAATTTTAATAATTTTATTTAGTCTTCAAATAAAATCGTCTGAGGAGGGTCCAGAAAATTAAGGACCGAAAGCTTACGAAAATTAACATCTTATGAAGACTCTTGTAAAAACTTTTTAATAAATATATAAATAAGGCCTTCTATTATAATACATACCAAACTCGGCGAAAAATTGCTTTGATTATATACTATATATATATATATATATATATATATATATATATATATATATATATATATATATATATATATATATATATATATATCATCGTTATCATCATCATTTGTTTCTTGCTTCCCCATATAAGGGGTTAGGATACTTAAACATGCATCGTTAACCGAGGCATGCATGAGCATTTTTAGGGTATGAATAAGTAGTAGAGTGAAACAAACGCAGGTAAAACTATATGATAGAAACTGTGGTGTAGGTGTAGGAAGAGGATTAAAAGGTGTAGATAATTAATTTGAAAATGAGTGTAGTTTATTATTATTATTATTATTATTATTATTATTATTATTATTATTATTATTATTATTATTATTATTATTATTATTATTATTATTAACAATTTATAAATGACTAATTTTATTATGTTATTTATTCTGTGCCCGAATCTCATTGCGCTGTGAGAAATGTAGTTTAGGTGTGTGTGTGTGTGTGTGTGTGTGTGTGAGAGAGAGGAGAGAGAGAGAGAGAGAGAGAGAGAGAGAGAGAATACATCCTTAGAACAGAAATTTTGCTTATCATTATTATTAGTTGTAGTAGCATCATAATTGGTAGTTTTGTTAATCAATATTCAGTATATGTAATTGTTGTTAAATTAGTGCAATATTTAAGGATGATTCTAAGTACCGAGTTTTTCAAAAAGAGACGAACTTTTATTATATATATATATATATATATATATATATATATATATATATATATATATATATATATATATATATATATATATATATATATATATATATATATATATATATATATATATATATATATATATGTGACATACATTAT
>JABUQX010115457.1:17500-20000 GCA_015478945.1 Trachelipus rathkii | reverse complement strand
GCTTGTCTTTCGTAGTAGGATGTACAATGTCTTCAAGCATCTTTTGACAACAGCCGGCTGTTGTTGTAACTGTATTTTTGTGTTCGTTTATTGAAGAAATATTGCTTGATTATCCTTCGTGCTGTTGAACTGCACCAAACTGTTAGTTACCTCGAGAGGATGCAACTCAAGTTCATGGTTGTCCTTTTATTTTGAAGTCTCCAAAACCTTATATTCTACTTATTCACAAAGTCATTTGTGAAGGTGAAATGGGTATAATTGCCAATGATTGATTAGATTATGAATCAAGTATTCTTCTTCCCTTGCTACATATTCTATAATTTAGTCAATACTGGTGATCTATAGGTTTTAATTCATATATTACTTGTACATTATATGTGTACATGTGTATGCATTTGCTACAACAAGTTTCGTAAGATTCCAAATTCACAAGAACACCTTCCCTTGGATGTTTATGTTTCTTCCTCATTGTTCAAATGCATACATTCGATACTTCACTGAGTACGCGCTGATTATAGTGTCCTATCTCTCGGTAAATCACTGAATGATCCCTGTCGTGGGAGACGTTCAACCAAGATATATATCGCTGTTATCGTAAGTGACTTCCTAACATTGAAAAAGCGTATGTGTGCTCTCTAAGTAAGAGTTAATTATATATATCTCTGATTTCTGAAATAAAAATCAATGCTATTTGTTTGTTGTCTCTTTAATGAACTTAGCACTAATATATTTCCCTCAAGGAGTGTACTCTGTTACTCTGTCGACCCCCGCTCCCCCCCCCCAAGGGAGCGCCCTTGACATGCCTCGTCACCATCACAGGTCGGGCTCTCCCTCAGAGGTCTATTAGTTTGAGTGTTCTGAAATTGCCTCCGATATTCGCCAAAGCTGAACAATCTAGTATAAAATATTTTGTGTTATTGTTTGCTTGGGGGGGACATCTTCGACAATGGGGGAGGGGTTAATAAGGTGTTTAGACTTGCATTCCTGAAGGGAGCCCAGCTCGGGTAGACGTGCTTGGAGCACGGTGCTATTTGGATATTCGGAAATCATCATGGAAATATATATATATATATATATATATATATATGTAGATTGTTATATATATATATATATATATTAAAATATATATATATATATATATATATATATATATATATATATATATATATATATATATATATATATATATATATATATACAAAGTAGAGGAGTTGTAGTTATCTCTTCTTCTTCTTCCTCCACTGCACAGATTTCGGTTGAGGTTCTTTTGAAGTCTCACGTAATGACTTCCATTTTACGATTGACAGACCTAAATAGACAGCACCGGCTATATTGTTTCTTGCTGTTGGAAGTTGCTTCTTCACCACCAGTGAGCTTTATGTTATGTTTTGGTACGTCGAGACTAGGTGAACTAGCAACATGAGTTGTTATAACCTTTTATAGCATCTCATAGTGGGAGAGTTAAACAGCTATTTGTTTTCTTTTTTTGGTTAATTTTTATTAAAATCATTTTTAATATATATAACGAGTCGCTGACCTTAAATACATTACTTTTAACACTTTTTAATTTTTAAATGCTTTACGATCGAGTCAAGTTTTCATTTACAAACGAAACTCTCGCAACCATATTTTAAAAAGCCCGCCAACCTTTAGAATAAGCACCAAAAAATGCATTTTACAATATGTCCAAGAAATAATATTATACACAATATAAAAAAAAAATTTTTATAAGGAAAACATTATTTATTATATCATAAAGCATTATATAACATATTATCTAAACATATCCTACAAATAAATGTCACATATAAATATAAACTACATTTTAAGTTTTATAAAATCACAGAGTATATTTTTTTGCGTTTATAAGAGTTTTGGATTATTCTTGGTTAACCCATTTTCTATAACGGTTTTAAGCTCAACTAACATATTTGAGCAATTTAAAATGCTTTTATAAAAATACTTTTAAAATCCATTATTTTTTATCTTATTATTTTATATAAGAGTATTATATATATATATATATATATGTAGAGAAGAAAAATAGTAGCAGATAGATAGATATGTATTCACAGTATATCGTACATATATATAAATATATATAAGAAAAATATATATATATATATATATATATATATATATATATATATATATATATATATATATATATATATATATATATGGGTGGATGTGCTTGCGTACCTGTGTATTATCTTTTCAACCTGTCTCGTTAATCAAATTATAATGGTAATTACCTTTAATTCGAAAGGAAATTGCGCCATTTAATTCAAATGGAACGAGATTGGTACAAAATTATATTATAAATTTGGGAAACCCCCTAACATAGGAAACAAAAATTATTCTCAAATATTTGAGTTTAAAATACACTCTTATGCTTTCTTTCAAATTTCAAAAGTAAATTCCAAATTTTTTTTGTAATATAAATATATATATATATATATATATATATATATATATATATATATATATATATATATAT
>JABUQX010115457.1:10000-12500 GCA_015478945.1 Trachelipus rathkii | reverse complement strand
AAAAATATGTGAATGGTAATATAGGTCAAAAAGAAAAATAATATAGTTATAAATATTAATAATAGCCATTGTATAAACCTCTTACAAAACAGATTTTTTATACAGATTAAAACTCCCTACTCACAATTTTCAAGGAGGTAGCAAAGAATTTAAAATAAAAATACCACCACATGCTCAAGCCTAACGAAATCTCTCAGGTGAAGAGACAGACATGGGCACTAAAGAAAGAGAATAATAGAAATACAGTTGAAAAAAAAAACAAGATGGCAAAGAGTTCAACAGAACCAGAGTGGCTGAAAGAAGAGGCACCACAACAGAACAAGCCTGGGGTTTTTTTCAATACCTCACCAAATTTAAGAGCAAAGGCACTCCTTTGTGGGCGACATTAGGCTGGAATGCGAGCGGCCAACTCCCTGAGCATCTGCCGTTGTATTTCTAGAAAGAAATGTTTTCAGCATACGTCACACTTGAGATAGGGTCAAGAGTGTTTGAGAAGTAGATGGTTGTTAGTCTCTGAACTTGAGACTCTCTATCAATAGAAGGGTGGAGCCAGTCCCCAGATCAGTGGTGCTCAGAAGCAAAGGACGAATAACGCCCTATATAGCTGGGTAACAGTACAAGGAACAAAATTTCCATAACCTGAATAAAATTTAACTCTTTGAGACCACCATAGCAACCATTGTCGTTGTAGTGACTATAGAAAATAATGTTAATTATGTTGAGACCGAGAATGCTTATGATGTCAAGATGTGAGATGGTTGAGCATTCGAAATAGGAAAGTTGGGAGGTGTTTTGAGGTGAGAATGTAAAAAGTCGAGTTTAAGGTTGAATTCCTACAAGGTTGCGATGGCCCACCAGGTTCCCCATCCAGATCGGCAAATAGAATCAGAGTTCTCAGAAACTGACGAGTTGCAACTCTAGATACAAAAAGAGGGCAGATTTGAAATGAGTGTAAGAATGGAAGTTAAGTCATCGGAATAAGAGTGAACAAAGTTAGAAGCAGCTGAGGGGGTCGTTGATGAAAAGTAAGAATAAGTGGAGATAAACAGAACCTTGTGGAGGCCATGGTGGCAGGAAGGGAGGAAAAGTCAACTGTCAGCGAGGTGCTGATATGGAGCGATCAGAGAGAAAACTTGACAGAGTAAAGCAAAGAAGGAGGGAAGCAGGAAGGGAGCTAGAAAGTGGTGACACTTGTATACCTGGTCCACTTTGGATATGTCGGCTTTTCCCACCACAGACTCCCCATAGTCCCTGAGGGCAGAGACCATAAATCAGTTAGAGAGGAAAGTGTTATGTCACGCAGTTGACCTCGAAAAAGCCCTTCTGTGAATCTGAAAGAAAGGAATGGGGCTGGGTGGGTCCAGGAAGTGAGGAGTTAAGAGTTCAAAGATTTTTTAGATGAGAATACAAGGTGAGCTATAGGCAGTAGTTGGAAGGATCAAGAGTGACTACCTTTGACCTCGGAACAGCTACGGACATATGCGCCGCTTCCAGTGCTGAGGGAAATGTATTGGTATTAAGGTATAGAGTAGAGTGGAACGAGGACGAGGCGCTCCAGCTCAGAAGCACACAATCCCAAGAAAACTACCATGAAAAAAACATTAAAAGTAATAAAAATCATATAAAATTATATATATATATATATATATATATATATATATATATAATAAATATATATATATATATATATATATATATATATATATATATATATATATATATATATATATAAGAAATGCTATGAAAACACATACACGTAAAAGTATTAGATAGTTACCTTCGTGTGCTAGGTAAGTAGCTGTACAAATGATTTAAAATGTAAAATTGTCTTCTAAAGAAATTGTGTTTTGTGGGCGTGAAGGAACTCCCAAATGGAATGAAATGTTTAACCTTAAGCCAATGGGAAAAATTATATCCCTCTACGTCATGTAAATTGGGCGTTGAAAAGTGATGGGAAGTCCTGAATGGTGTTTTTATTAAAAATTTCTCAAAGGACAGATATATGAATCCAGAAACAAAATTAAGTTATTAGTTAAATGGATAAAGGAAAAGAAAAAAAAGTTTTTGTACCAACGGGATATAAATTTAAATTCATGGGAACGTTTTGAAGAAACACAAAAGAAAAAATAATTCTTCTTTCAATCCGTTTTGTAAATTTTGAGATGGAAGGTAATAAACATATATATCTATGATTATAAAGGAACTTTATTTGAGAAAAATTGCCTTTTTGGGAAATTTAAATCAAACGACAACTTAAGGGAAAAAAAAGGAAAGGTTTATAAGATGTGTTTGGGGAGAGGGGGAAAAGATACAAATGGTACCTATAAAAACATATACATATATTATTATCTGTATTTTCGAAAAAGGAAATCTTTTTCGAAGTATCTATTGATTAAGAGTCAATATATATATATATATATATATATATATATATATATATATATATATATATATATATTATATATATATTATATCATATATATAGTATATATATATATAT
>JABUQX010115456.1:17500-28231 GCA_015478945.1 Trachelipus rathkii | reverse complement strand
TAAGTAAATATCTGGGGACTCTTGACACCTAGAATAACCAAAAACCTTTTTAAAATATATAAATAATCACTTCTACAACCATTATTTCAGTAGAAATCAAAATTTTTATATTCTTGAACCACAAAAATCCTATAAATTTCAAAAAATTGTACAATATAATTTAAAATTGAGACATGTTGCATCAGAAAATTAATAACAGAGCCTTTTAAAAATCCAGAAATGTATACCAATAGTTATTCCTCACCACCAAAAAAGAAACCTATACTAAAATATAAAATACACTATTTCTCGAAACCTGCTATGTTAATCTAGAAGGATATCGGACCAGTTTATATATGTTTGAACCACAAAAATCCTAAAATTTCATTAAATTATTATCAAAATTATTGACAATATATTATAGATTAATGCAGAAGACTGTTACCTCCATAATGATTATAACAGCTAATGTAAAAATCGCGGAAGAGATACCAATAAGTATTCCTCCCAGAAAAAAACCTTCTAAAAAAAATAAAAATCACTCTTCTACGACCTGTTATTGATTCAATAGAGGAATAGCCATTTATATGTTATAACCACAAAGAAATAACTCTAAAAATTATCAGTAAATTTAAGACCTGTGAGTAATGAAAAGCCGAAAAAGATAACAGGCTAATTAAAAAATCCGAAGATAACCAAAATCCAACCACACCAGCAAAAACCGATTCTAAAAAAATAAATAAAAATTACACATTTCTTAACGACCTGTATTTTCAGAGGAAAGAGGCCATTATATGTATTGAAGCCACAAAAATCCTAAAAATTGTCAAAAATTTTTCAAAATTATTGACAACAAATAAATTGAAGGACTGTATACAATCACAAAAGTATAAAACAAGCTATTAAAAATCGGAAGCATACCATAGTAATGTCCTCACACAAAACCTTTTCTAAAAATATAAAAATACACTTTCACCCTACTAAAAGTTCAGAAGAATGGCCACATTTATATATGTATGAACCACAAAAATCCTAAGAATTTCAAAATATTTGACAAAATAAATTGAGGGACAGTTACTCTATAATATCTAACAAAATTCCTTAAAAATATCGAAGATACCAGTCTTCCTCACACAAAAACATTTTTCTAAAAAAATATAAAAATCACTTTTCTACGAAACCTGCTATTTCAAAGAAGAAGCCAATTATAAATGATGTTTTGAACCCACAAGAAAAATCCTTAGAAAAAATTTACAAAAATTTTAAAATTTTTTCACCAAAAGTAAATTGAGGACTGTTTAGTCTCCGATAAGTTAAAAACACTATTAAAAAAATCCGAAGATACCTGATACTTCCTCACACAAAAAGAACCTTTCTAAAATAGAAAAACACTTTTCTACGACCTGTTAATTTCAGGAGAGAAAGGCAAATTAACAAACACAAACTTGACAAAAATTCCCATGATAATTTCAAAATTATTGTTCACAAAAATTAAATGAGTACTGTTGCTCCAGAACAGTGTGTACTAACAAAAGCTTTTAATAAATCCGAAAGAGACCAGTAGATATTCCTCACACAGAAAACCTTTCTAAAATATAAAATACACTTTTCTACAAGACCTGTATTCATAAGAGGCATGACTCATGTAATTATAGTATGAACCACAAAAATTCCTCTAAAAATTATATTCAAAATTTCAAAAATTGACAAAATTAAATTGAAGGACTCGTTACTCCACAAAAGCATATATAGACAGCGATTAAAAATCCGTAAGAGTACGCAGTACTATTCACTACCCAGAAAAACCCCTTTTCAAAAAACATAAGAAATCAGCTCGATTTACGACTTGTATTTCAAGAGAATGGCCATTTATATGTAATGGAACAAAAAAAAATCCATAAAAATTTCAAAATTTTACTTAACAAAATGAAATTGAGGAACAAATAAGTAAAACAAAAAAGTTTTAAGAGAGCTATGTAAGGAAAAGTCCGAAGGATACCATAGAATAAAACCGTTCCTCACGCAAAAAACCTTTTCTGAAAAATATAAAAATCACCTTCTACGACCTGGCGCAGGAAGGAAGGAATGAAATCATTAATAATATGTTTGAACCACCAAAAATCCTAAAAATTTTCATAGAATTTTGACAAGAAGAAAAATGAATGACTGTTACCCAAAAAGTATAACAGCTATTTAAAAATCCGAAAAATAAAGTCCTAATAGATTCTCTCACCACAAAAAACCATTCTAAAATATAAAATACAGTTTTCAATCGACCTGTATTTCAGGAGGATAGGCCATTTATAATAGTTGAGACCACAAAAATTCCTTATAACTATTCCAAAGATTTTAAGGACCTAAAATTAAATTGAATGTGGTAGTGCTTACTCCGAAAAGTATTATAACAGCTATTAAAAATCCGGATACCATAGTATAAGTATTCCTAACACAAAAACCATTCTAAAAAATATAAAATTTACACTTCTACGACTCATGATATTTCTAGGGAGGGAAATGGCCATTATATGTTTGAATCACACAAAAAATCCGTAAAATATTCTTTATTTTGAACAGAATATTGAAAATTGAAGGACTGATTACGCCAGAAAAGGTTATATACAAGCTATTAAAAAATCCGAAGGTACCCCAAAGTTAATTCCATCACACAAAAAACCTTAATTTACTAAAAAAATAAGAAATTACCCTTCTATCAACCTGTAATTCAGGGAGAATTACCATTAAAATCTATCAAAACATCAATTGATCATTAAAAACATATCAATATTTTTATCAAAATGTAAATATAGGACCTATTACGAGACCAAATAGATATTTAAAACAGCGCTATTTAAAAATTCCGAATAATGTATTTACACATAAAAGTAATTCTCTATCAACACAAAAACCTTACTATGAAAAATATAAAAATCTACTTTTCTACGACCTGGATTATTCAAGGTAATAGGAATGGTTCATTTTATATGTTTATGAACCGGAAAAAATCCTAGAAAAATTTTACAAAAATCTTTAATAATATTATAATAAAAACTAACCTTAAATGCAAATTAAAATTTTCACAGTAATCTAAAATCCCCAAATGCCAAGATATATTAGGCTCCAGATAGAATAATAGCCATTCTAAAAATATAAATACACTTTTCGTACAGACCTGTAATTTCAAGGAAGGAATGCCATTTATATGTTATGAACCCACAGAAAAATTCCATTAAAATTCATTTCAACAATTTTAGAACAAAATATAAATGAGGGACTGTTACTCCAAAAGATTAACAATAGCTATTAAAAATTCGAAGATACCAAAGTATTCCTCGAACAAAAACCTTTCTAAAAAATTATAAAATACACTTTTCTACGACCTGTTATATGTTTGAACAACAAATAGCCATTTATATGTAATGAACCCACAAAAATCCTAAAGAATTTCAAAAATTTTGAACAAAATTAAATGAGGAAACAGTTACTCCAAAAGTTATAAGACAACCTAATAAAATAATTACGAAGTATTAGCAGTGGTGTAACTAAACTACCCCAAAACATTCTAAAAAATATAAAAAAATCACCCGTGTTTCTAGAGAACACGTGGTTATTTCGAGAGAATAGCACATTGATTAATGACGCTTGAAAATAGACAAACAGATATCACTAATATAAATTTTAACTAAAAAAATTTAATTATAATAATATTTTTCATTACTAAAAAATTTAAATAATGGTGAGGACTGCTTACTCAACTATGAGTTATAGTAATATAAAACAGCTATTAAAAAATTAACCGAAAGACACATTTTCTGTATAGTAATACCTTCACACAAAAAACACATTCTAAATAAATATAATAAATTCTCACTTTAATTCATACGACTGTATTATCAGAGAGGATTAAGCCAATTATATATATAATTCTGAAAATGAAACAATGATTCCCCCTAACATAACATTAATTCATAACCAAAATTATGAGTAACACTATGACAAATCTGTTTCTAATTTTCTACACTGTAATACTATTTAAAATAAGCTATATTCCTCACACAAAAACCTTTCTAAAAATATTAAAAATACACCTTTTCCCGTATCGACCAATTGTATTTTTCACGAATTTTAGGTTACTATTAGGACCTATTTCTAAAAGGATTTGTGAATAATATAAACATAAATCCTAAAATTTCATAAATTTACAAAATTTTGACAAGAAAAATTAAAATTATTAAAATAAATGAGATCGCGTGCCAAATTATTATTATAACAACTATTATAAACTGCCAATTCGTTTATCACGTTTAATCAAATAAACAAGAAAGATTTTCTAAACAAAAATTTATTATTACTTTAAAATCACTCTTTCTATCTTAAACCTGGTATTTACAAGAAGTTAGAGGAAAATGGCCAATTTAATGTATTGAACTCACAAAAATAATAACCATAATAATTTTTCAATAAATTTTAATAGTTATCATAAAGTTTATAAAATTGTGTAGGTGACAATGTTACGCCATGAAAGGTATAAACTAGCTAAATTTTTAAAATTATATCCAGAATTATCATATTCATAGAGCTTACATTCACACGTAAAATGCAATGATATTCTTTGAAATATATTAATTAAAATAAATTACACTTTTCTAACGACCCTGTATTTTTCATAAGGTATGTTGTACTTTGAATGAGGCGAAACAATTTATTGTATAAGTAACGTTTATACCAAAAAAATTTCCTTTAAAAATTAATATTCGAAAATTTTTTAAATTGTTCTCAAGCAATTATATTTTAAATTGTCCTCAAGTAATTATATTTTAAATTGTGTTTAAGTAATTATATTTTAAATTCCTCCGTAATAAAAAAATTCGAAGATACCAAGTATTCCTCACACAGAAAACCTTACTAAAATATAAAAATACCACTTTTCTTACGACCCGGTATTTCAGTGAGAACTGGCCATTGTATATGTATGAACCACAAAAATCCTTAAAATTTCAAAATTTTTGCACAAAATTACAATTCTTTAGCTGGTACTCCAAAAGTATGACAGCTATTTAAAAATCGAAGATACCATTAGGTGTGTATGGTTCCTTTCATTCGAGTTCAGAGAGAACATTTCTTATATGATGATTATAATGATAAAAAATCAGCTTTTCGAGACCTTCTCGCAAGGAATAGCCAGTTTATATGGTGTAAACAAAAAAAATCCTAAATTCAAAAATTTAAAAATTTTCACAAAATTAAATTGAGGACTTTTACTCTAAACAAAAAGTATAAACAGCTATTAAAAATCCGGAAACACCCTAGTATTCCTCACAAAAAAGCCTTTCTAAAAGATATAAAAATTCATTTTCTACCTTATTCTATGTGCGGTTAATAATCCAATATTGGTCTCATTTTATATGTTGTTTGAACCACAAAAAAGTCTATGAATTTTCAAAATTTTCACAAAATTAAATTTGAGGACTTGTGTGCTCCAAAACGTGCACGATATCGGATGGATCATGTTTTTTGAAAAATCCACGAGATTGCTTGACGGCCTATATGTATTCCTCATCAGCTATAGAAACTTCTTTTCTTTATAATTCATAGTTATAATATTTTTTCTCCGCGATCTGGACCTTGTTATTCAGACTTAGCATTTTTTTCTTCTTGATTATAATGATGTTTAAAATTTTAATATATAGATATCCGTAAAGATTACTAAATTTTCATTATAATTTTTTTGACAAAATTAAATGAGGACTGTTACTCCAAAAGTGTATAACAGCTTATTTTATAAATAATTTCTTTGTGTCTCCGATTACCTATGATTAGTATTCCTCTTCCTCTAGTGATATATAAACCGTTATCTGTAAAGAAAATTAAAATGATGCTACTCATTATATCATAACTACCGGTGTATTGTTTCAGAAAGGGAATGGCCGGAGTTGGGTGGATATGTCGTTTGGAACTCTCGGACAATGAGAGATGTTCCTAAAATTTCAAAAAGTTTATTGGGACAAGAGAATGATGAATATTTTTTGTAGTACTTTACGTCTCAAATAGTTTATAAACAGCTAATTAAAAATCCCGAATTGTTTACTCAACCTTTAGGTGTATTCCTCACACTAAATAAGAAACCTCTATCTTTCTAACAACCATATACATCAATATCACTTCACTTTCTACGAGCCCTGTTATTTATGAAGTAGAGTGTGTGTACAAATTATATAAAATGTTATGAATGCAAGAAAACAAGACCTAAACAAAATTTATCAAAAAAATTTAACCAAAACTATAAAATAAGAAAAAAAAGAAGACTATTACGCCAAAAGTCAATGAATCAGCTATTAAATAATCCGAATGATACCATTAGTATTCCTTCTACACAAAAACCATTCTAAAAATAATAAAATTATCACCTCTGTTCCTACGAACTCTGGTATTTTCAGGGCAGGAATGGCCATTTAATATTGTCTTGAACACAAAAATCCAAGAAGAAAATCTTTTACAAAAATTGCGAAAATATGTGACAAGCCAAATATAAAATTGAGACAATGATTACTCTCAATAAGTTTAAATGAAAAGCTCACTTCACACACCAAAATATTATATTCGATTAGATAATAGCTCTCTTATAGCTTATTTCCTCACACGATATAAAAGACTCGTTCCTTCTTTATAAAAATATTAATTTAATATACAACTTGCTACGACCTGTATTTCAGTGAGCGTATGGCTTGCATTCATATGTATGAAGAGCCGACACAATATATCCTTAAAATATTCTAATAAGTGTTGTGAGGACAAGAAAAATAAAATTAGAGGAACATTTAACTCCAAAAAAGGTATATATTTGTAACTTAAATATCGAAAAATATCCATTTTTTGTCTAGTATTTCCTGGCGAGGCACGAAAAGCCTTTCTATATAAAGTATTAACTAGAGGAATACACTATTATATCTACGAACCATGGAGGTAAACAAAAGCAAATTTCCTTTTTATTTTTTAAGATAGTTAATTTGTTTTTCTTCACAAGAAAATTAATAAATAAGGTGAGAAAGGGAAGAACAACACGAGGGGGACGGATATTTTATCTACAATAAAAAAAGGTTACTTAGTAAACTTATGATTTCATCATGTTCATAAAATAAGGGAGGGCCCAATTTTTTTTCAAAAATTTTTCAACAATATATATTAATAAATTTATTCTATCAAAAATTCTGAAAAGCGGAGAATTTCCGGCTTTATGTTTGTATATAGCGTAAGGATCTTTTTCCCCACCCCCCAACTTTTTGCATCATTTTTTTTTCAGTTTATTACTTTTTAAACTTAAATCAAATTATCTAAATTATAAAATAAATCGCCAAAACTAAAAATCCAGAGAGGAAGGGGAGGAAAGGAAGAGGAACCAAATAGTGGAGGGTGTGGGGCCTCACAGAAACAAAAGAGAGGAGAGAAACGTGGGATGGTACGCTGGAAGAAAGAAACCTGAGAAAATACAGGCGTTTGTCGGTATGGTGAGACGGACCTGGGTGATTTCAGGAGGGAGGAGAGGACCATTTATTAAGGTTATGAGAAACCACGAAAAATCCTGGGGAATAATTTTTCAAGAGAGTTTTGTTTCGGAGAGGACCAGAGGAGTTGAAAGTAGGAAGAGACTGTTACTCCAAAAATGTTAAGTAAACGAGGCTATAGAGAAAATCAAGCACAAGATACCATAGGAGAGTCCTCACACAAAAAAACCTTCTAAGGAGAAATAGTGAGAAGGGAAAAAGCGACATGTTCTACGGACCTGTTATACAAGAAGATGGACCAAAAGGTTAGTGATGGGGAATTAACCACAAAAGCCTAAAGGAAATGGGTGCGCAAAATCTAGAGAGAATTGAATCGAAAAGTGGAAAAGATGGGTAAATACGGGGTGTACGGGTGGCCGCAAAAAGAGAGGACGGTGAGAGAGTGAGAAACAGCTTGAAGTTGTTTAAGATGGAGAAACTGCTCTCCTGAATTTTTGATTTTGGTGTAAACCGATAAAGGGGATGAGGTGGAGACCGTAACCACAGAGGAAGGAGGACCGCCGTGTTTCTCGGGAAAAAAGAATTGGTGAAAATTGATCTACTTCATCTCTGATCGACTCTATGTGTAGGTTCAGGTGTAGTGAATGTCTCGATTGGTGATAATATGGTGGGAATGAACGCAAAAGAACAAAAAAAGTGCACATAGGTGGAAAGGAATGTGACAAAAGAAGTGGCACTCCAAGAGTGAATGTGGTTGAAATTGGGTATGTTAGCGGAGTACGGGGCGGCACAAAAGAGAGGAAGGGCTTTTGTAATATTATGTTAAATTTATAAAAGTATTTAAAAATAACTATTATTAAAATTATGATTAATTAAAAGCCATATGTTAAGTTAAATGTTATTTAACTTACATAGGTATTATCACCCTGTCAACTAAAAAAATAAACTCATATATGCTAAAAAAGATTTATTAATATAATATCATTAATTTTATTTTAATTACTCAACTTTTAAATTTGGGTGGTAGAAATGGATTTAATAATTTAATCTTAGAGCTTGCAGATAATTAATTAAGTAAGAAACTTTTATAATGATTGATGCAATTGATAATATTATCATAATTGTATATCTTTAATTATTAAATTATTCCTCTACAAAATTTCTATCAATAAGTGCTTGATTAACTAATATATTTAAATTTATTATATTTAGTGGTAGAAAGGTTATTTAACTTTAATGATTCTCATCCTATTATATAAATATGAGGGTAAAATATATTTAAAATCAGCATTTAATGTTTTAATATATAATTTAACTCAAGTGAATTTAGTTATACACCATAAGGTATTCCTATAACATCAAAAATAAATCCTAGATCTTTAATATAACAATATAAAGTATATATTTATCACTTCATAAATCGATACCTGTGATAATATATGACAAGGAGGATTAAAATGTATGTACCATTATTAAATATATAGTTATATTATAATTTAACCACAAAATTCTACTATTAATTAAATTTAATAATCTAAAAGGTTTAATCTATTTAGACTAGTAAAAAATAAAAATCATTAGGTATAAAATAAAAGTGTGCGCCATAAAAAAGATTTTATTCAATTCATCGAGAACTAGCCTGTGCAAATAAAATATGAATCAACAGATTACCAGATTTTGTAATTTCCGAACAGTTAATCAACACATGTACAGAAATAAAAATACACTATTATCTAATAAATATTATGAATAAGAAAGTCTAAACTATTGTTATGGGGGCGGTACGACCTGTGTTATGAGGGGCAGAGGGAAGAAAAGAAGAGCGGGGTGTGTGATATTTGATTATGTGCTGTGCGTTCGTGATGTTTGAATAGGAAGGTAAAAAATTGGGGGGAAAATATGCCATGGGTAGGGCAAACTGATTCGTGTTAAATAAGCGAAAAATGGCAAATATGGGATGGATGAGTAGAAGCATAATTGTTGACTAGAAAGGAGATGATACTGACTTTCGAACAGAAAATTAAAAAGTAGAAGAGAACTGGAAGCAATCCGCTACCTTCCTACGAAATGTTAAAGAGGTAGATCTAAGAGCCAAGGAAGCCGAAAAGATCTGAGGGCTCACAGCAAAAACACGTTGACATTAAGTTCGAAAGATTGCTTAAAGAATAGAGAAGACACTGCAACAGAGGAGAATTAACAAGTGGATAAATCCAAGTGGCAAGGACTCCTGTGATAAATGTGAAAGGAAAGGCCATATAGCTTCAGAATGTAGAAGTCACCAGAAAAATATTGCTAATTTTAGAAGAAACCAACCCTATCAACTTGGACGCAACTACAACCAGGATCATTCCAAAATTTGGTGAGAATATCCATTTATAAAGGAGTCAGTAGCCAGCGAGGATATTAAAAAGGTTGCCTCGTGTCTGTCGATTAAAGATGATACGGCAAATGATGAGGACGTACAAAGCTGCATTTGTTGATGAAGGCAGAATAATGTTAGCTTGTGGAAAGACAATTCCGTACATTAGATCAGCTTGTGTTCAAACGCCTTATGAAACCATAAATGGTGTGAAAAAAATTATAACTGTAATTAAAGAGAAGATAAATGGAATCATCGGTAAAGTTCTACGCGATACCGGGTGCGATAGTATAGTGGATAAGAGAAGATTTGTTAATAATGAACAACTAACAGGAAAGAAAAGAAAAATGCTATTGATTAATTATCAATACTATCAGAGAAGTACCTGTGCAGAAGATACACGTTGCGACACCTTACTACACCGGTGAGATAGAAGCCCTATCACTACAGGACACTATCTACGACCTAATTGCTGGAAACATTCCAATTGGTCAGAGCAGCCGAAAACCTAAAACTGGATCCACCTGTATCCTGTGCCGCGGAAACCAGAAGTCAACTGAAAGAACAAGGGCATATTTCTACCAAGATTCAGGTGAAATCGTAGATGAAGATGTTACCGAAGATTCAGATGATATTTAAGATGAGGAAGACGACGCCGTCTCACGGGTAGTTTGCAGGGATTACAGAACAGCCTTTAAATGAACTACGGAGGGTATAGAATCTCATAGTTCTTCTGATGGTAAACAAGAGGAAACTAACAACAAAAAGTTAAAGGAAAGAGTTACTCAGCTAGAAAACGAAGAGGGTGAAAGTTGCAAAAAAAGAATCAGAAACTGAAGAATTAAGTGTATAATCTTCCAATGCTTTAAAAAAAGAATTCTGTCAGTCACAACC
>JABUQX010115456.1:5000-12500 GCA_015478945.1 Trachelipus rathkii | reverse complement strand
ATGGTGTGGATATGATCTTAGGACTAGATATTATATTCCAACTTGGGGGCGTCGAATTGAAGAGAGATGGAGTAAGATTTGGTATTGAGAAGGAGGAGCGGAAGGATATTCGGGTTGCGGCGGTAAAAGGGAAGAAAACCTTGAAAATAGAAGATAGGGACTTTGATGCGTATTTCGATGGGAATTATTGGGAAGTGCGGTGGAAATGGAAAGAAGGCAGGAGTCCGGATTGGAGGAACTCTGTGGAGTGTTATGAGGGAACAATGAAGGGAGATATAAAAGAGAAGTTTAATACTGAAGTCGAGAGATGGATCTCAGAAGGTATTTTAAAGAAAGTGGAACAGGGTGAGAAGGAGGGAAAGAATGTGATTCCAATGATGGCAGTGAACCAAGAGTCTAAAGGAAAAATAAGGCCAGTGTTGGACTTCAGGAAGTTAAACGATCACATAGAATGCCATACTGGAGATGAGATAGTTGCATGTGATGAAACTCTGAGGGTTTGGAGGAGAAAAAAAGGCAAAATTAAGCTGGTGGATTTGAAAGCGGCGTACTTGCAGTTGAGGGTAGATAAAAGTCTTTGGAAATATCAGGTGGTGAAGTTTAAAGGAGAGATGTATTACTTAACTAGATTGGGTTTCGGAATAAATTGCGCTCCAAGGATAATGATGAGAATTTTGAGAGAGGTTTTGGCACAGGATGAAAGAATAAGAGAAGCGACCAGCCATTACATCGATGACATAATTGTGAATGAAGACATCGTAGGAGCGGAAGATGTAGTCTTATATTTAGCAAGCTATGGATTGGTGACGAAACCAGTAGAAGGTCTTGTGGATAACAGAGTGTTAGGATTGAAAATAATAAAAAATAAAGAAGGGAAATTAGAGTTTAGAAGAGGTGGTGAATTACCAGACCTAAAGGAAGGGAATCTTTCAAGAAGAGAAGTATTCTCAATTTGTGGTAAATTGGTGGGACACTACCCGGTTGTAGGTTGGCTAAGGGTAGCCACAAGCTATTTGAAAAGACATGTGGAAGGAAAGAGTTGGAATGATTTGGTCGATGATAAGGTCATTCGAGTATTAAAGGAAATGTTAGAGGAAGTGAAGGAAAGAGACCCAGTAAAAGGTTTTTGGAGGGTTTCGGATGAAGATAAGGGAGTAGTATGGTGTGATGCAAGCAATCTGGCCATAGGGGCGGCGTTGGAAATTGGGGGAAAGATTGTTGAAGACGGATCGTGGATCAGAAAGAAGAACGACGTGGGTCATATTAACGTTGCAGAATTAGAAGCGGTTATTCGAGGAGTGAATTTGGCATTAAAGTGGGGTCTGAAAGAACTGGAAATTAAAACAGATTCGATGACGGTAGTCAATTGGTTAGGTTCAGCAATTACAATGGAAAGAAGAGTGAAAACAAGAGGCTCAGCAGAAATGCTAATCAAGAGAAGATTGGGGGTTCTAAGTCAGCTGATAATAGAGTTCGGGTTATCAGTGAGTGTAAAGTTTGTAAGATCAGAGATGAATAAAGCTGATAGTTTAACCAGAGTCAGGAAATCTTGGATGGGAATTTTCGAAGAAGGAGAGCAGAGGGAAGAGGAAATTGCTGCCGTCGCGAATATCGAAAAGGAAGTTAAGGATTTGCACGAAAAACATCATTTTGGGGTGAATAGAACCTTGTATCTGACGAAGATGGTTGTACCGGAAGCCACGAGGAAAGTGGTGGAGAAATGCGTGAAGGATTGCAAAGCGTGCCAATCAATAGATCCTGCGCCAGTAAGGTTCGGGAAAGGGGAATTAGGAGTAAGCAGGAATTGGTGGAGGGTGGCGATCGATGTCACGCATTACAAAGGGAAGCACTACCTGTCAATTGTTGATTGCGGACCGAGCAGATTAGCAATTTGGAAAGTTTTGAATAATGAGACGGCAAGAGAAATCATTAGGAAGTTGGAGGAAGTGCTTGTGGAAAGGGGGCCAATGAAACAACTTATGATGGATAACGGTACGGCGTTCAGATCAACTGATGTAGAGAGGTTGTGTAAAAAATGGAATATTGAACGGGTCTTTAGAGCAGCAAACAGAGCAAGTGGCAATGCAATAGTAGAGAGAAATCACAGGACAATCAAGAGAATGGCAGAAAGGGGGGGAATTACCCCGGAGGAGGCAACGTTTTGGTACAATATGTCGCCAAAGAATGGATTAGAAGATAAGAGCGTCCCTCATAGGTCTATTTTCAAATATAGATGGGGGCATCCACTTGAAAAAATGAAGTCTGTGGATTCTGGTAGAAGCGATTCAAGGTTCAAAATTGGAGAGGAGGTGTGGGTAAGACCTTTGCAAAATAAGTGTACAACGAGATGGATGAAAGGAAAGGTAACAAGAATAAATTCTAAATTTAATATAGATGTAGCAGGAATCCCGAGGCATATAAAGGATTTGAGGAAAATAGTATGATGATTTGAAAATCATGGGGGCGTGTATTAGGAATATTAATAGATAATGAGCACCGCGGATTAATAATAAATTTTATGTTATGTATAATCATTCAATATTTATATAATTTATATTTGTCTTGATTAAAGCTTGAAACCTTGCGGACGTGTTTTAACTACAAGCTGTCGAAAATATCCAGCGGCGTTAGATGTTCATCACTGTTCACATTCATGGGAAGTACAACTCATTAAAAACTTTATGGCACATCGAATGCAACTATATGCTATTTTAGATTGCCAAGGCCGACTACTATTTTAAAAGAAAAAAAAAGAAAAGATTTTCCCAGACACAAAATGGACAAAGCTCTCACGAATGGGCGACACAAGGTAGGGGGAAAATTTCGATGGATTGTTAAGACCTAATGAAATTTTTAAAGCATTGTTGAAGCTTAAGAGGAGCTTCAATGTATCAAGATATTAACCTTTTATAAAAAACTTTGATCTTTTCAAATCTTTAAGCAAAAGTTAATTTGCTATAAGTTTATTTATTTATGTCTTTAACTTTATTCTCTCAAAACACTCTTTCATTATGTATTAATTGCATTTTTCCATAATTAGTGACTAGCAACTGCTCTTAAATCATATTGGAAAATGCTGCAATGTTTGTTTAGTAAGCGGTTTTACAAGCAAACATCAACGTTAACATTTTCAAACATTTGGAAGTTGCAACAGAACTTCTGCTTCTGATAATGAAGAAACAAAAATGTCTCATGTGAATATCAACGCAAAATGAAAAGATATATAGGGCAATTTCAATTTATTTTCTTAATGATTTTTCAAACCAGTTAGAGAGCAATGTCGCGAATCAAAGTCCATTACTTACTTAAATCTTATATAAAGATTACTTATCCATCGACAAATCTATCCAAAATTATGCTGATTTTGGAAATTAATTTGATATGTGCAGTCATATTTAGATTGCTAAGGATTTTAGCATTAACCTCACTCAAAATGTGAAATTCAAAACAATATTTCACTACTCTGAAAAGGTTCAAAGCAAACTTTTTCAATTCTACATGAAAAGAAAATCTAGCAGAACTGCCTTTAATGAGTGTTTCATCATAGCTTCACATATAAACAAAGAAAGCTTATCAATCATTTTTGCTGTTAGAAGATCAAAATTAGAAATTTTTTATATGAATAAAATTATTTTTTTTTATTATTTTCAAAATTATTATTATTGTTCCATTATTTTATTCCCTTTTATTGAAATATAAAATATATATTTATATATATATATAATATATATATAATATATAATATAATATATAATTTATATAGATATATACAGAATATATATATATATAATATATATATATATATATGAATGTGTGGACAAAAAGCTGGGCTTAAAATAAACCCAGGTAAGAGTAAAGTGTTAGTGTTTGAGGAGGAGAAAAGAGAGGAGGGGGAGGGTTAGAGGTTAGAGGAGGGGGTGTAGTATTGGAAGAAGTAAAGATCTTTAGATATTTAGGGATGGACTTGGGTAAGGGGGGAGGGATGAAGGAGGAGATAGAACATAGAGTAGGAGAAGGAATGAGAGCTTTGAGTAGTCTGAGAGAATTAATGGAAGGGGGGGATTTATCACAGAAAAGTTAAGATAAGTTATGTTTGAAAAAATTGCGTCCCAGCGTGTTGTATGGGTGTGAAACGTGGGGGTTGAATGCCAGGTTCAGGAAGAAGTTGGAAGTATTTGAGATGAAGGGGTTGAGAGCGGTTTGTGGGGTTAGCAGAAGGGAGAGGATTAGGAATAGGGTGGTGAGGGAGAGATGTGATTGGAGGAATGGGTTGGTGGGAAGAGCGGAGAAGGGAATGCTAAGATGGTATGGGCATCTAGTGAGAATGGAGGAACAGAGAGTGGTTAGGAGAGTTTGGGAGGCGGAGGGGATAGGAAGGAGAGGAAGGGGAGACCAAGAAGGAGGTGGATGGATGGAATAAAGGAGATGCTGGAGGAGGGAGGGATGAGGGAGGAAGAGGGTAGGGTGTTGGCGGAGAGTAGAGTGGGGTGGAGCGAGCGGCGGTGAGGGCGAGATGAGAGGAAGTGTGAATGAGAGAGGCTGTACGCGTACCACTACCCCGCTCAAGCGGGAAAAAGTGTAAGTAAAATAATAATAATACAATAATAATAATAATATATAAAAAAACTACCTATTAAACGTGCTTTATCCCTATGGCAGGGGGGTAACACGGGGGGACCACAGGAAATCGAACTTCAAGGCCGGCTATCCCAAACCAGCGCCACCAACGTGTTCGCAGTCAAGTTTTAATTCTTGCCCCCAGGTAGATAAAACCCAACTGCTATGCGGAGGATTTGAACCAGCGTCCTCTCGTATGAGAGGCGGTGACTCAACCTCCTGCGCCACGAGGCGTTCTATATAATATATATACTATAGCATATAATATATATATATTATATTATATATATATATATATATATTATATATATATAATAATAATATATATATATATACGTAGATATATATGATGATATATATATATATTAATATTATGATATATATATATATATATATATATATTATATATATATATATATATAGATAATATATATATATATAGGGTTGTGAAAAAAATTTTTTAATTTGATCTAAGTGTATAAGAAAAAACTTGATTTTTTTTAAAATTAAATGTTTTTTTTTGTTTGTTGTTGTAAAATACCTCTTTTATATATTTTAAAGATGTTTTAAATTATACAGTATTACCAATACCCCTTCTAGGCCTAAAATATTGACTATTAATACGGATTTATTTTATATACATATATATATATATTATTAATAGATTAAGATATATATTTATAATATATATTTTATATATCATAATATATTAAATATAATAATATATATATATATATGATATATATATTATATATTATATATTATATGATCAAAAAAAGGATGGTATAACAGTGGTTTGGAGGTGTCAGGAGAAATGAGAATGGTAGGAAGGTGATGGAATTTCTGTGCAGGAGCAGAGGTGTTGTTGTAAAGTTAATACTTTCTTTAAACAACAAGAGTATCCAAGTATACTAGAGTTGGTGTAGGTAGACGATGGTATCCGAAGTGAAAGTTATATTATTTTGTATGTTGGTTGAAGAGGAGAGTGTGAAGATATGGTTTAGATGTTAAAATCAGTGAGGTGTTAGAATGGGAATTATCGGATCATTATGTTAGTTCTATGGTAAAATTAACTTAGTGGGGACTTGGATGGAGAGGAGGTGATACAGAAGCGAAGCAGGGGTAAAAATTAGAGTGAGAAGTTAGTGACAAGTAATAAGGGAAAATTGTAAATGTAAAGAACGCTCGAAAAAGTAAATCAGATTGAATGTGAACAAAGCTGAACAAAATAAATCTTGGAAAGCAATTGTTAAGCAGTGCAAAAGAAAGTATGTGGGTTGCTAAAGTAGAAAGGTAGAATGCGAAACAGTGAGTGGTGGAAATTGAAGAGTGATGCAAGCGCGTTAAAGTAAAAAAAAAAGCTGTTGTTAATTGTACTAAAAAGCAAAATGATGAAGTTTTCAAAGAAAGATGCTTGGAAGTATATAAGGAGGAAAAAGAAATGCTAAAATATGCGTACGTAGAGCAAAGAAGAGGTAAATGAACAGTTTGGAAGGAGGAATGGGGACTTAAAAGGAAATAGGAAGCTCTTCTGGGAGGAAGCGCGAAAGTCTAGGGTAAAAATAGAATAAGGGGAACCTAGCTCAGAATAATGCAATAGGGGCATGGTGTTTTTGTAACTGATGAAATGGGAATGTGAGGGGAGTGTGGAAAGAACACTTCGAAAATCTGTATAATATTGGCAGTAGTGAAGAGGTGATAGTGAATGTGTGTGGGGTTGATGGTGCAAGAAGGAATAGGCGTTTTGGGGGGGATGAGGTTATTAGCAAAGAAGAGGAAATGGGTAGAGTGAGAAAGTTCAAGAATGGTAAATCTGCAGGTATAAGCATGAAATGACTGGTGGAAAAATTGATCAAGGAACGGCAGGCAAAGTTTCTGATTTATTGATCTTGAAGTTGTGCTTGTAATAAAGCGTTTATGGAGGTATAGTTCCGCAGGATTGATAGTGAAGCAGTAATAGTACCCTTAAATAAGGGTAAAGGAGATAAAGGAAACTGTAGAAATTTATAGGGGAATTATTTATTGAGTGTTATAGGAAGAAATATGTGGGTATTTTGGTCGAAAAGCAGTGCCGGCGAGTGACTGAAGCGACTGATTGGTGAAGAACAAGGTGCGTTTAGGAGTAGTTGAGGATGTGTGGATCAAACAGATCTTTACATTGAAGCAAATGATAGAAAAAATGAGGGAGAAGAAGAATAAATTGTATTTAAGTTTTAAGGATTTGCAGGGGTATGATAGGGTTAATAGGAAGCTCTATGGCAGGTGTTAGTGTTATATAGTGTTGGTGGTAGGCTTCTGAATGGAATTTTCAAAAGAATGTATGAGCGATAGTGCAGCGCGTGCGTAAGAATTAAATGGGTGTCCAAAATAGTGATGGTTTAAATAATTAGCGGAAGTGAGGTCGTGTATGTTTGTGTTATGTCTCCTGGTTATTCAATTTGTATATGGATGGGTTATGAAAAAATTAGAGGTGGGGTGGCAGGAAATCGTGTTAGAATGATGGAGAATGGAGCTGAGTGGAGGGTGCCCTACCTATTTATATGCGGATGATTTGTTTGTGCTGGCGAATTGAAGAGTTTGAGAGAAATTTGTAGAGAGATTTGCGCACAGTGTGTAAAAGGAGGCGTTTGAAAGTAAACGTAGATAAGAGTAAAGATATGGTTGTGAGTGAGGACCAGTCCCAGTATGAAATGCTTAGATTGGTGAGCAGCTAGAAACAAGTGTCTTGAGTTTCAATATAAGGTATATGTTGGCATGCAGAAGGTAGGCTGGCTGCATAAATCGTTGAGTGAATGTATAGGGACTAAGTCTTTAGAGTGCTAGGCTCTTACATGACGCTATGTGTTACCTGTGTTTATGATATAGTAGTAGAGGACTATGGTC
>JABUQX010115455.1:22500-24040 GCA_015478945.1 Trachelipus rathkii | reverse complement strand
AGAGTCAACATAAGTTCAGGACAGTATCAACTTAGTTGATTAGCAACTGTGATCTACTTAAAATCTAAAAATTTTCCTGCTATCTTTTTTCTAAAACAAAGATAATTAAATCTTTAATTTGATTTTGAAGAAAATATAGGCATTCATGCTATATTACTAGCATGGTAAACGAATGAATAAAACGCTTCTCATTTATAACACCTGTCGCTCTCATACCCTTTTGTAATGTTTGGCTGCTATTATCTGTTAGGTCAACATGAAAATTTTCTTTTTTTAAATCCCAGCTCTTAAGTATTTTCTCATATTCTAGACATATATTTCTGCGGAATGAAAAGCACTTTAAAACTAACTGCATTTGTAATGCTTCCACTTTTCCTTGACAATCTTATCCAATCCAATGCTCGAACATACTTAATAAAGCTGTTCATAGTTATATGAAGCAAGTTCAAATACTGATGTTAATGATATTGCTTGAATTTCTTGCAGCCGAAGTGTTAATTTGTTCTTTACCCTTTATATATTGTTGGGATAATTTCTTCTGAAAATTACCTCCTTGATGGAATATTATATTGTGGACATACGGATTTATTAATATCTTAAATTAGTTTTGAAAGGTAACAGATTTGAAAAAATAAACATTAAAAAGCGCAGATTTGTTGATGCAAAATATGCTTTAAAATCGCTAAAGCTTAATAAAAAAAAAATATTGTCTTTTGTGCACATTTTTGCACTTTATTTACAATTAAGAAATGCAATAGTTTTCAAAAAAAGAGCTCAAAATTGGCAACACTAAAAGCAAGCTACCCTCATTGAGCAACGTTTCATCTCAAGAAAGAGTGATGTTATTCCAGCCCTCCTATTGACTCTCGCTTCCATTAACAATTTAACGAATATTTCTTTCCTTTTTAAAATGCGCTTTTATTTAGCAGATAAAAATTAATTAATTAATAACTTTTTTATGAAATTCATTAAAGTTCACACTCGCGCGTTAGCTCTCTTCAATGAGTGTAACTTCACTAGGAATTACTACTTAGATCCGGAACGCAGAAGGCTAAAATAAAATTTCATTGTAATGTACAAATATAATATATGTATATATATAATATATATATATATAAATATATATATATATAATATTATATATATATAAATATATATATATAATATATATATAAACAACACTATATATAATAATATATATAAAATATATTATATATATATATACTATAGAAAGGTATATGTATAAATGCAAATTCATTCTCCGCGGAGACTCCGGCCTCCGGCCGGAATTAAAATTTTCATTCTCCGGCCTCCGGCTCTCCGGCCTCCGGCCAAAAATTACTCTCCGGTGCATCACTAATATTATATATATATATATAGTATATATTACTATATATATATATATTAATATATATATATATATATAATATATATATATATATATATAATAGATATATATATAATAATATATACTATATATATATAGATAAACACAATTTTTCATATAAAATATGCATTTATTAAGAATTAAAAATCAACT
>JABUQX010115455.1:12500-17500 GCA_015478945.1 Trachelipus rathkii | reverse complement strand
TATATATATATTATATATATAGATATATATAATATATATATACATATATTTCTTAAATATTCATATTTATATATATTTGTTTGTTTGTATGTATATATATAAGTGAGAATATATATATATATATATAATATATTATATTATAATATAATATATGATATAATATAATATAATATATATAGTATAATATTATTTAGATATATATATATATATATAGTAGATATATATATATATATATATATATAATATAATAATATAATAATATATATATATATATTATATACTATATATTATATTATAATATAATATAAATGCATGAAAGTAAGGCATTTATGAAAATTGTATCTACAATAATCTTGACTCGATAGAGAGGAAAAGAGAGCCATCGAATTTGTAATTCCTAATTTTTATTTTTTCATTTAATATATAAATATTTATTTTCAACTTTTTATATAATTAGATTTCACGTTTTAAATTAACAAAGTTAATTAATGCTTCTCTTTGTTTGTTTTTTGTTTATGGGAGGGGGTTTGTTTTCTTTTTTCTTTTTTATTCCTTTTGTTACATAGTATTAATTTTCAACTTTCATTTTCATGAAATAAGAGTTCAACTGAAAATAAAGTTAATTTATTACTTTCATTATTATTTAACTTCAGAATTTAACTGCGAATAAAATCACTAAAATTAGGCCAAACTCTCCTGAAATTTTTCATTTTTCTTTTTGTGAAATTTAAAATAAAATCTCTAAAATTGAGCCAACTTTCCTGAATTTATTTCATTCTCCATTAAGTGAAATTTTTCGTATCTCTTAACGTGTCATTTCTTCTAATCCATATTTTTAAAGAGAAATATATTTTTGTTTCTCTCTTCCTTTCCTGTTTGGACATTACTCACTTCCTTCTGGGTATTTGGTGTATCTTCCTTTGGTTTAGTTTCTTCGGTGTATCTTCTTCGATGTATATTTTTTGGTGTATCTTCTTTGGTGTATCTTTGGTGTAACTTCCCTTCTGTAAATGTTCCCTCTATTATGTTTCATTTTCAAGTGCCATAATGTCTGAGTTACTGAATTTAAGAGTGAATATTTGAAAGGAAACATTTACCATTAAGATTAACATTAATATTAACATTAAGAAAAAAAATATATTAAATATATATTTAAATATTAATGAGACTCTATTAAAGCCTTTTCATTTTTGCATTTGTTCTAAAAAATGCTTAAGTTTGCGTTCGTTTTTGTCAAACTTAGCGCAAAATTGAAAAAAAATGCTCACCAAACGTAAAGAATAAAATTCCATATAAAAAAGCAACCTTACAGAAATTAAAGGAAACCTTACGTTTTAGCATTTTTAACGATTTGCGCGAAATTTGACAAAAAACAACCGAAAACTAAGCATTTTTTAGCCACTAAATGCCAAAAACGAAAACGGCTTAATTTGTTTATAAATATTTTGGTTTACGAATACATTTATGCCACTTTCAATTTTTCTCATAATAGAACAATTATTAATAATTTTGAGTAAGCGCATTCCCAATTTTTACAGGATAAGATATATGTATAATATATATATATATATATATATAATATATATATAATATATAATAATATATAATATATATATATATATATATATCATATATAATTATATATAAATATATATATATATATATATAAATTATAAGACTATATATATAATATATATATATAAAATGTCTCTTATCTAAAATTGGGGATTCTAAAGCCAGAACCAAATTTAATTAAAACGCGGACATGTCCCAAATACAACGAACAGGTCAATATGTTAATGAAAAAATAGAATAGAAGAAAGCGTTGTTCTAGACTTGTCAGTGAAGCACACGCAAGATTACATAGCCGTAGTTGGGTAAGCAGAATTGCAGAGAAGCATGAGACTGTTAGAAAGGCTCTTCATGAGCACCTTCTCAATGGTGTAGTATGAGCATGGAAGAGTTCAGAAGATCAGTGATCCGTGTAATAGCCATTATTAAAGATTGTGCATGTAAACAATTACGAAGAGTGAAGAGCAGTGGAGAGAGAACGAAGAGTTACGAGAGTAGAGAGTTTGCGAAAGAGATAGTGAGTAGTAGAGAGTGGAGAGAGTGGTGAGAATAGGAGAGTTTGGAGAGAGTATTGAGAGAGCAAGAGTTTGGAGAGCAGCTTAGTGAGAGTAGCAGAGTTGAAAAAGGTAGTGCAGACTACGAGGTGGAGAGAATTAAGTGAGAGTAGGAGAGCGTGCAGAAGTAGTGAGAGTAGGAGAGTTTTGAGAGAGTTAGTGAGAGTAGGAGAGTTGATAAGGTGAAAAGCCTTAGAGTCCACCTCTTCGATGAGAGCTGTGTGAGTGGAACCATCACAGATATGTGAGACGTACCCTATGCAGTGGAGAACAATAGCCCAATAAAGAGCAGTCCGGATCCTAGGTAGAAATTACCTAGAGAAGTTCCCCTCCTAGAATAGGGCTATGCCCATGAGGTTGGGACTTTTTGTATATAAAAAAATGTGTTGTGTAAGTAAATTCCGAAGGCGTTTCAGATCATCCAGCCTCTTAAATGTTTGCTTAAAAGGAGAAGTATTGTGATCCTTTCAAGATTGATCACGAGAAAAACACAACAAATATTAAGGACAGACGCAAGATTGAGTTGTGTGTTTTTGAGGAATATGTTATAGTTGTGAAGGAGATTGAATCGAATATAAAGATCAGGGAACGAAATTTTTGAGTCATTGAAAAAAAAACATGTTCGCAGATTACCCAATAAAAGTTCGAAATTTTTAGAAGTTAGTGCTCTAAGCAGTGTCTCAAAGGGGGTACGCATACCCGGGTTACGCAGAGTATACTTGGGACGCAAAGGAGTAGCTCACCGAGAACTTGCGAGTGTAACCTTGTACAAGGCAGTGCATATATATATACTATATATATAATACTATATATAATATATATATATAATATATATATAATATATAATATTTATATATATATATATATATATATATATAATATATATATATATATATATATATAAGCTCGCCGCAAATTATAATGCACACCCGCATAAATATAATTAAAACACTTTCATGTTGTGAAATGTAAGGCGAGAGTTTTTTTATTGCGTTCATACCTAACTCGGAGTGTTGCACAGGGTTATAATGTATAAACCGTATGCAACGAAAGTGTAGGCGGAATTAAATGCATAATAAAGAAAGCAAAAACAAAAATAATGGAGGATTTATGATGAATTTTATTTTCAACAACCAATCTACAAATTACAAGTAAAATGCAGCATAAAGCGTCTAAAATGGCGTTGTACCCCCTCTGGTCCTTCCAACTTCCCTCCAAGCGATTCGGCATTGATGAAATAATCTTGGAAGATGTCTGCTGCGGAGTTTTCAAAGCGTTTTGCCAAGTTCCCTTGAGTGTGGACGGCAGCATTTTCACGCGCTTCGAACACCCTACCAACAAAATCGCCAAACAGTTCAATGGCGTTCATTCCGGGTCCTCGCAAGAAAATGCCAGGAGTCTGATTGCCTACCTGTTGGTAGTACCGGTGGACGACCGTGTGCTGTGTGTTGTGTGGCGTTGTCATGGAGTAACAAAAAATGGACGGCAATGAAGGACGCGAAAGGCACTATATACTCTGAAGCAATGTCCTTCTTGCATACCTCTTGACCTTAGCGTTCCTCGTCACGATATGCAAATCCGTCGAGCACCCAAAACGAATCCTACCCACTATCATCAAAACAGTCACCTAAAAAAGGAATCCTCGGAGAAGATATTGCCAAGCAGAAAGGCTCACCGACGTCTCCAATTCGCTGACGTCCTCTGTCCATGTAGTGTGAATCCTCGACTCATCTGAGTGTCCAATTCTCCATACGCTTGAGAAAAATGAAATCGCAACCCGATGCTCCCTTATCAGGAGAGGGCCGATGGCAGACCTTGTAATACGTACCCACGTTCATTCTGTCGTCTTCTCACTGTACACTCGGAAATGGGCACATGTCTGACACGGAGCCTGCGTTGTAGCTGTACGCTTGTTTGGAAACGATCCCGAAGCACTGCCAGACGGAGGAAATCGGCATCTCTCTCGCGAACCTAACGCATGTCGTCTACGGTTGCTGCCAGTCTCCCTCAAAACCGACGATGGATTCGACTGACCGTCGATGGTTTACCCCGAGTTGATGAGCCACCTGCTTGAGAATGCCTCCCTTCACAGCTGTATAATCCTGCACTTCTCTCTCTGACGATGCTTTCTTTGGACAGTCTTGTCAACTACGACTTAACATCATAGGGTCTGTTTCGTTAGTGGATGGTGTGCTTGCCATCTTATTCTCCTATAAACTACTTTCGGATTTCTTAATTGCTTGGTTGTCTATTATTAGCCATTTTAGTTCCATACACGTTAGTTACATACGTATACACTCCGAAGTTAGGGATGACCCCAATAAGAATCCAAACCCTAGCTCTATCTTTCCAAAAAATACAAAGATTTACATTGCTATTAGGCGTATGCATTAAATTGTCCTCGAGTTATATATAATATATATAATATATAGTATATATATAATATATACTAATAAATAATATATATATATATATATATATATATATATATAAATATAGTATATATATATATTACAGCTATAGCGCGGGTATAACTTAGAATTATTTTCGTCTTAGGGGTTCGCGATCAAAAAAGTTTGGAGACCGCTGCTCTAAGGTACCCTAAAATCATTATCAAATTCTGTTTGCTGCTTGGGAGCTTTCAGACCAAAAGAAATAATGAAGGTGGAGAAGTCTTCATAAAATTTGAAGACGGCCATCTACAGCAGCTGCTATAAACCGACTGGAAAGAAAATAGACCAAAAGGTCACAAAGAGAAAGATAAATATCAAAAGAGAAAAGTTAAAAATCGAAACTTTCGGAAAACTCTGTCGAATGTTTTCGATATTCTCCAGCCTCTAAAGCAAAAATTCACCGGAAATGCCAAAAAAAAGC
>JABUQX010115455.1:0-7500 GCA_015478945.1 Trachelipus rathkii | reverse complement strand
ATTAAATAAAAAACAAAGAAAAGATAAAAATTTAAATAGAGAGAGAAGAGAGAGAGATGAGAGAGAGAGAGAGAGAGGAGAACGAGGAGAGAGAGATGAGAATAAAACTGCATAGGTCTGCCGATGTTCCAATGATTTCTCTCCTGTAATTATTTGCAGTCAATTATCAAAGACCCTATTTCTTAAGTAGCAATTTTCAAGTCATCTGAGTCGAACGTATTCCTCTTTGTGTGTAAAGTGTATGGCAAATAAATATTGTCTTTGCCTGTTAATAGCCACGTGACTTGTCGGAACCACCATTTTTTTTTTTTTTTTTTATTTTCAAAGCGTAAATGAATTTTTAAGAGAAATAGATTAAATTATTAAGATTTATTATACATTAATTTATTTTGGTATTATATTTGTGTATGTATTTATATTGATTATTATTATTTATTATTATTGATGTGGATTATTATTTTTATTATTATATTGATTATTGTTATTGTGATTTATTATTATTATTTCTGATTTATTATTAATATGTATTGACCTATCAGTATTTTTTTTCCCAAACTCTTTTCCATTATTCATTAATTGAATTATTATTTATATGTTTTCTCTCTTTAAATATTTCATTGCGTATTGTTCTTTATGACTTACTTTATATTAGTTAAAAAAAAATAAAGTAACTTATATAAAATTTTTACTTGTGGAAAACTAAATTAATAATTTTATCTATTTAATAACGATTTTTTTAATACTATTAATTATATTATAATTCTTATATATATATATAATTTATATAAATTTATATATATAATTATTATATTATATTTAATATATTATATATATAAAATTATATATTATATATATATTATATATTAATTAATTTATATTTTATATATATTTTTATTATATAAATTATATTATATAATAATAATAATACTTATATATTATATATTTTAATAAATATATAATTACTATATATATTCTTATCTATTATATTTATTATATTATTTTTATAATTTTTATATAATAATATATATTATTATATTAATTAATATATATTAATTATTTATTATAATATATATTATATATATTATAATTTATAGTATATATAATATATATATATAAATATAATTATATATTATATTTTAAAATTATATTATACATTAAATATAGTATATAAGTATATAATATATTATGTTATATATAATAATATATATTTATATATAGAAATTTTATATTAATATAATATGTATATATATATATTAATATATATATTTATATAATTATTAATTTTTTTGTTTCTTAGAAGAATGGAGAATCAATTCGTTGGCATAGGGATTTTTACTCTTCTTCACTACTATTCACTATATTAATTATTATTAAACTGTTTTCTTCTCCGCGATTCCTACTTCCTCAAAACCGCAAAAAGGATTTTCTATAATCATCAAAGCATCATCTTTTCACTAGTCAAACTTCAAATCAAATCTGTTTTCCATGTCTATTTCTTCGAGTCGATCCAGCTTCAGAAGAGTTCGAATAGCATAATCTTATTTGGCCCTACAAGGTTCCAACGATGATCAATTATTATTGCCTTATTACAAATGCAACTTCTGTCTCTAATATGACGGACGGATGTCGGTTCGATTGGTCGTTTGAAGCCTGACGTACTTCCTTCGACTAAACAGATGATTCCTTAATCGGATGATGATTCGCCTTCTCAGATTGTTCCTCAATCGGATGGTGATTCGCATTCACAGATTGCTCCTCTAATGAGATGTTATTTGCCTTCTATAGGCTGGTATACTTCTTACTAAATCTACTAAATAACAGGAACAAGTTTAATGTCTAGAACGACCGAAAGTGGCCCATAAGTGTCGCTTATAAATATATTTATTATTCATATGAATTTTGGTATTTTTTGCATTAAAATGTTATTTAGTGGTAAGTGCGCAGCTTTTAGTGCGCGAAACGTTTATTATATTGTTTAAAATGTTGGATTTTGAAAGTATTTTTAAAACACTTTAAAATTCCCGAAATATATTAGTTGAATTTAAAAACATTGGAAATCAAGAATAATCAAAAACTCTTGTATCCGAAATAATATATTCCTTATATTTGTAAAATCATACCGAAATAATATTATTACATAATTAATATTGATATTATTATGATTTAATTATATATATATATATATTATTAATTAAATATAAATATTATATATATTATATATATATAAATTAATATAATATATTATTAATTTTACAAAAGTATATATTTATATAATTATATTATACATAAAATATATATATACTATAAATATTATTAATGATTAAAAATAATTTATTAAATGTTCATGAATTGCAGAATTGGAATATCTGATTTCTAAATCATAGTTATATATATATATTTCCTATACTATATATATATATACTAATATACTAATTATATTAATTATATCTCTATAATCAAATTCATCTCTAGTATGTCTCATATTCTATATAATCTATTATCTATTATTATATATCTAAATATATATTTATAATTTTTTGCCTTTTTATTTTATATCTTTTATATATATATTAGTCAGTTTAATCTAAAATAATAATATATGTATATATATATGGTTATATATATATAATATATATATTAATATATATATATTTATATCATATATATATTGCTCTCTTTTTATTATTATTCTATTATATATAATACATATCTATTTATTTATTATATGATAGAAAATATATTGTGCAAAGGGGGAATAATTTTATATATATATATAACATTAAATTGATATATTAATATGATTATTTATATCCATATTTTATTTTCTCTGTAGTATATAATTTGATCCTTTATGTGAGTTAATTCCACCCAATAAAATTGGTTGAATACAGCATATATAATGAGTATATACCATATTATATATATATATATATATATAATATATATATAATATAGTATGGACAGGCATATATTAAGGATTAATATAACCTTTTTTAGTACTCTGATGTTTAGAACAAACAAATTCAAAAATTAATATAATTAGTGAGATTCATAAAAGTGTTAATAAAAATTATAGTAAATGTCACAACAGTGCAGTACCTTGGTTATCCAGCGTTATTATAAAAAAATAATCGTCTGATTAGTTCCCTATAGCTCCGTCCTTATGCTTCATCTCGTCATCCATTCTCGTCTCTCTACTCTCTCTCTCGCATCTCTCTCTTCTGCTTGTCTCCTCATTTTATCCTTTCCAAAAAGAAGATGTTTTTGTTTCTTGGTCATGTTCTGTGTGTTTGACTTCTCAAACTTTTTGTTTAAAAGAGTTTCTAAGACGTATTGTTATAAGGGTAATTTACTTTTTTATTTTTATTAGTATGATATATAAAAATTAATTAACTTATATAAAAATTGTTGATTATTCTACTTTTCCTGTAAACCTGAAATAAATAATTTTTGACTAAGGTGATATAATATACATTTGACATTTGCATAATATAAGTACTAGTATTTCAATAATATATATTAGAATAGTTAGGTATGGTTATAAAGTTATATTAGTTAGGTATATAGTGTATATATTATAGTATTAATATGAGTAATATATATAGGTTATAGGTTAAGAAATTTTATTTTTGTAGTGATATTATATATATAGTTAAAAATATTATATATTATAATAAAGATTTATATTATTATATATATATTTATATTTATATAATAAAATGTATTTACTTATATATATATTGTATATAATATTATATTATTTCATTAGTGAATATATAAAAGCTTTATGTAAATATAATCTACATATGAGATAAGCTGTTATGATTTATCGATGAGATATAGTCTTAGTTTATAAGTTATAGATATATATTATTCTATTAAATATCTGAATATTATAATATAATATAGTATATGTCTTATTTTTATGTTATTTATTATATTATAAAGTACAGTATTTTTAAATAAAATTTGTTTCTTGAAACATTTTTATCGGATTTGCAGTGATTTACAACTGGTATTCTTATTTTTAATTCCTACATTTATTACATATTATTTATATATATATCATATTGATAATATTATTATAATATTTATTAATGTTATTGTTACTACGATTATTAAACATTGTATTCTGATCTTTATAGCTATTTAATCGTCCCCCTACTACTATGAGCGTATGTTATTATAATGTCACACCATATTCTATCTTACGAACTACAATTTTCGTCATTCTACGTAGTATCCATGAGCTTAATACAAACTTTATACTTATACGTATAATTTTTACTTAAAATTTAAGTAATAATTAAAACTTCTAAGCGAAATTTGAAATTTTAGGGCTATCCTTATTCATAATTTAATGCCCTACCAGTATATCAATTAATCGATTCAAAGCTGTTGTCATTGCCTCTAAGACGTGTGAGAATATTTTCATATAAACTAACTTGGTTATGCTTTTCATAGAAGAATTGGAGTAATTTTCACAATTTCTAAAACAGCCATAGTCGATTATATTTGCAGCACGGAAGATACCAAATAAGGGCTTTTTGTCAAACATAACCTCCCTATCACTTAGGATTCCTATAATTTAATATTCATAATAAACAAACTGAAGTTGTCTCAACCGCTCGTGACTCACACTCTAAAAACCCAAGAAATGAAGGCACCGTCTTGAACACTATGTTCTATACAAGTCAAAACGCATACTTACTGTGCCCGTGATTCCTTAACTTTCCGTAAGCAACATCATGGCAAATACCTAGATGGTTCAAGGTCTTCCTCGAGTAATTTCCAGAATTCGCACTTTCCAAGTGCAACAAGTACTACTCGATAATTTATAATAACTCTAACACTATCACATTATAAATTATGTCCGTGCCTACTTCATACAACCTGGTGTTGCCTTGTCTTCTTCTTCACATACGAATGAGGCACCTCCCATGATCAAGTGTATCGAACGCCGGCCAGATGACTGTGAGAAACGGAGAAGTTCTGTGTGACTCGAATTTAGTCGCATGAAGAACGGCACATGTAATACAATTGATCTTTAATCCCTCGAGATGACATTTAATCCACAAAATCATTCCAATATACGCCCATCTACTGGTAGGATCCCTTTAGTGAATCTAGACACTGTTCTCAACTCAACACTCCACCTGAATACGAATTCTGCCCTCCCCTTCCCAACATTGTCGAATAGCTGCGTAACCACCAAACCTCTACTACCTGGTACTTTACTCACGTTTCATCCGGCCATTGTGGCTACATGACGGTCTCTCCCGATTACCTATACATCATAGTCACGGTAGAAAGCACTATCAACAGGCAAGCCCTGGTCCTACCTTCTTAGCACTACTCTATCTAAACACCAATTATGCGAATCTCTAAGACCGTAAGAAATGCCAAAGCTGGCGTCCCGTGTATAGTTTTAAAATAAGGAACCGATAATTAATTTAATGAGTATAATGAAATAAATATTATAACAGCGTTACTTATATGACTGGCCTAACTCCTACGCTGTTTCACAGACAAAACGATCATGTAATTACACGCTTAAAAAAGTCGGAACTATCCATTCTCAATTATTCTCCCGAACCACCAACTCGCAAACAGCCACAACAACTGACTATGAAATAAACAGGCAATGATATTCTCGCCATGCCCTCTACAACTCTCCTAAAAGCCCTTAATAAAAAAAATCAATACCGTAAAGCTGTCCTAAAAATGAACCATTTCAGGATTATCCACCCCAAAACTAGATCAAATCTGAAATAGTCTACTACTACTTCTAACACTCTCAATTTCACAGAACATCATTTAATTTATCAATTATCATGAAAATAATATATTTACTCTATCTTTCACGTATTATTTCCTTGAGATGGTACATATAATTACTCAAGAAGTACACAATAGGCGGCACAATAATACCATCCTGACTTATTTATACTAACATTAATTAAATATAATAACCAAATAGAATTACTATGGATCTCTAACCACATCAAAATGTTTCTACCATAGCTTATATATATTTAGTTAACTAAGTGTATAATTTATCAAAATATATTGCATTAATTAACTACCTATGCTTATCTATCTACTCTATCATTCATTTTTTACCTAACACCAGCTACACCACACAGCATTTCAACACTACACATCACACTGTCAGAATTTCAACTTGATTTATCCTATTATTCATCTATTTGTTATTTTAATTATCTAATTTATATTATTGATCTAACATTGTATACAAATCTAAAAATATTAATGTAGTTCTCACTAGATGAATACATCCAGAATCACCTCTCATTCACTTCTTTCTCCATCAACACTTTATTTCCTCTGTATACCATTCCAAATATGTACTCCAATTTAACGATTACATAACCAATTATTCGTCACGAAAATATAGATTAGAAGTCCGTTATTTAACAGGCGAATTCACGACCCTCTCGATTATAGAGGCGCTGCTTATATAATTATATAGCAATTTAAGTGTAGTAACCTGGCTAAAGAAATAGATATTATAACCATAGAGCTTATAGGTATTATAGGATGACATTCAACCACCACGTTAACACTTCGTCCCTTAGTCAGGATATCCTACGACACAGATATGTAACTAAAGTGAACATATGCGATATGTGATGGCAATATTTACTTTCTCCTCCACTAACACAACAGATAAGGGATATGAGAGTTAGTAGTATACGGAGATGTTTCTGTGTAAAAGTTAAGTATAATCTGATAGTAAGATAAGAATATAGAAATATATAGAATAAGGATAATATATAAGACGTTGTAGTACTATTAATAGTACTATGTGATAATTATAGATGATGGGGGTGATGATTATAAAACACAAATTGTAATAAAAATTAACAGAATATTCAAAAGAATAATTAAATACATATATAAAAAATATAAAATAATTATAGTATATAACTATGAATATAATGTAATCGATACTAATAAAAGAATAATAATATACGTATAATAAATCATATACAACTTTTATACTCTAACTTGTCACCCTCTCTCTCTCCGTTCTCACTTCATCTATCTTACTCTGCCCTCCTCGTCCCCTTACTCATTCTCCTCACTTCCCCAGCTAAAACCAATAAATAAACATACCATACCAAAATAATGAATAAAATAAAAATATTATTACCCACTAATATTTTCTCTCAATAAAATATATAATAAATAATATTAAATATATAGATATTATAGACTATATAATATTCTTCTGCCCCCCTGGCACATGCCTTTAAAATATATTGAGAGCTCCATCACTGCTCCAGGAGAGCCGGCTGCTGACAGCGCAACCGGTAAGTTACGGATTCCACAGGTGGTTAAATAGGAGAGAGATGGATAATAGATGAAGTTCGGCGCGGAGGGCCGTCCGAGAGAAGGAGACTCGATATGGACGCACTTCTCAGAGTGATATTAGGAGGGTAGCCATTATAGATCTATTGTATTACTTGGAAGAAA
>JABUQX010115454.1:32500-39275 GCA_015478945.1 Trachelipus rathkii | reverse complement strand
TAGATATAGAGTAAGCTGAGGCGTGTATATATAATTATAGAGTATTATATATATTTATATGTATGTAGATTAGGGCAAGACCAATAAGTCGTAGGATGATGTAAGGGTTGTAGCTATATTATAATAGTTATATAGTGATTAGGGTATTATGAATATGATATCAATGTGAGGGTATAGTAGTATTATATTAAGGATCGTATATAGTATTATATATGATATATATATAGGTGTTTATATATTATATAAATATATATTAGGTGTATATAGTGAATAAATTATATATATAGTATGTTAGCTAGAGAGTAGTAAGGAGGTATAAGGTAGGATATATATATATAGTAGTATATAGGCGGGTGAGGTATATATATATTAATATATGTGATATAGAGTAGAGAGTATTATATAGGTAGTAATATTTTAGATATTAAACTATAGGAATATGTAGTAGTATAGTAGGGTAGTATATATATATATGAATTAATATAATATATAATTATGATAAGATAATATAGTTATAGGGTGAGTATATACTAGTATGGATATAGAGTGTATGGGGTATCGTAGGGGATATATAGGTAGTAGTGTAGAGGTATATGTACTATTATGTAAGGTGAGGTCAGGTGAGTTATATGGATTATATAGTAATTATATAATATATATTATATATATATATATATATATAGTATCTAGATATTATGAATAAACAGGTTTCCGTATGATTATATATATATATATTAGTAAAGCGTGTGAAGAGTAGTACGCATGTTGTTTTGGGTGGAGTAATCTGTAGGGATGATGGTTCTGGATGGATATGTTGAGTAAGGAGCTTTCAGAATGTGATAGTTTTAAGCGAGTGACTCTGAATGGTGTGGAGGTAAAGGTGATCGAGGAAATAAGGGATGGTGACTAAATCATAGGTGGTTTTGGGAGAGATGGGTAGGAGAATGTATGAGAAGAGGGTAGGGTAAAGGTTGGAGAGGTTTGATGCTGTGAGAGAGAAGAAGGTATGTGTGTTAAGTTAATACTTTCTTTAAACAGCAATTCGATAAGTATACGTGAGTTGGTGTAGGTAGAGATGGCTATCGAAGTTGAAAAGTAGTGATTGACTTTGAGTGGTTGGGTGGAAGAAAGGAGAAAGATGTTAGAGTATGTGGGTTGGATGTTAAATGCAGTCTAGGGGTTTAGGAATTTGGATTATCGGATCAATTTATGTTAGTCGTATTGTAAAAATTAGTTAGTGGGGCTGGAATGGAAGAGACAAGGATTCGGTACGAAAAGAAATAGTAGGTAAAGATTAAGAGTGAGAAGGTTAAAGTCGGAGACAAAGACAAATAAAGGATTAACGTATGTAACGAGCGCTCGCTAGTAAAACGGTATTTGAAAATGTGAAGCAAGTGAAAGGAAATTGTAAACAAATTCTAAATGAAGAAAGCAATTGTTATAGTTGCAAAGGAAGTATGTGGATGTGCTGAAGTAGTAGAAGTAAGAATGTTAACAGTGGAATGTGGAATGAAGAGGTTGATTGAAAGCGGTATCTCCAAAGGTAAAAAAGCAAGCGTGCGTCTGAATGTACTAAGGAAGCAAAATGATGAAGAGCTTTGCAAAAGGAAAGTGCTGGAATTATGTAAGAGGAAGAATAGAGAAGAGAATCACTAAAAGGATATGTATTCGTAGGAGAAAAAACAAGAGGTAAGGATGAAGCAGTTTGGAAGGAGGTGGGAGAATGGGAGAGACTTACAAGGTGTGGTGAATAGGAAGCTCTTCTGGAAGAAAGCGCGAAGGTAAGAATGAGAAAAGGGGAGATCAGCTTCTAGATTTTAATGAAGTAGGGAATCGGTGATCTGGTTTGGTAACTGAGGAAATGGGACTGTAGTGAGGAGCGGTGAGTGTGGGAGAAGGAAACACTTCGAAAAATCTGCTAGCAATATTAACAGGTAAGAAGTGCAGATTTATGATAGTGTATGTGTGATGGTTATTGATGGTGCAAAAGGGAATAGGGTATTTGGGGATGAGGTTATTAGTAAGGAGGAGGTAACGAGTAGAGTGAGAAAAGTTGGAGAAAGGTAAATCTGCAAGGTATAAATGAAATTACTGGGGTGAAATGATCAAGAACGGAGGCGATGGGGTGATTGATTGGATTGGAAGTTGTGTAATAAAGCGTTACGGAGGAAGGTATAGTTCCCAAGGATTGGAGGAGAGCAGGTAATGATACCCTTATATAAAGGGTAAGGGGAGATAAGGGAACTGTAGAGGAATTATAGGGGAATAAGTGTTATTGAGTGTTGATAGGGGAAGGTTAATGCTACGAGGTAATTTTGAGTCGAAAGAGTGCTCGAGTGACTGAAGGACAGAGCTGACTGGTGAAAGAACAAGGTGCGTTTAGGGAGTGGTAGGGATGTGTGGATCAAATCTTTTACATTGAAAGAAATGATTGAGAAAATGAAGGAGAAGAAAAATAAGAAATTGTATTTAGGTTTTGGGAGTGATGGGTGCAACGGAGGCGTATGATAGAGTTTAATAGGAGAAGGGTTTATAGCAGGTGTTTTAGTATAATGATGGTGTTGTGGTAGGCTTCGGAAGGACGTTCAAAAGTTATGAGGGGTATGACGATAGTAACTGTTGGGGAGTAGTATAAGAATAGAATGGTGGTCAATGTGGATTGGTGGTTAGGATTAACAGCGAGTGAAGACAGGGTTGTGTTAGGTTGTCTCGCTTGGCTTATTCAATTTGTGGATTATGGATGGGGTTATGAAAGAATTCGAGGGGAGGATGGCAGGGGGATGGCAGGAATGGTGGAGAATGGAGATGAGTGGAGGGGTGGCCTACCTATTATATGCGAATATTTTGGTGTGGTTGTGTGTGGCGAATCTAAAGAGAGGTTTTTGAGAGAGTGGTAGGAGAGAGTTTGGCCAGGGGGTGTGTAAGAAGGAGTGGGGCCTTGAAGAGTTATAGAAAGCGTGGATAAGGGAAAGGTAATGGGTGTATGGTTTGTGAGTGGAGAGGACACTCGCTCAGTGTGACAGTTATGTGTAGATGGTGAGGCAGACTGACAACGTTGTCTTGAGTTTAATATTGGAGGGTTATATTGTTGGATGGAAGGGGAACGGACGCATACTGGCAGAGTGTAGTGAGGTGGATAACTGTTGGAATGAGAGCGAGCGAAGGGTGGCTGGGGAGTTGCCAAAGTTAAATCGTTAGTGAATGTAAAGGAGGGACTAAGTCTTTGGTGTGCTAGGTCTTACATGAGGGGGTATGTTGTTACCTGTGTAGTGTGTATAGTAGACTGTAGAGCGTTATTGGTCGGAATAAAGAAGATGGAATTATAGATCTAAAGTTTCAGAATGGTGTACAGTATGGGACAATTCTTGAGGTGTGTGCTGTAGGTGTGAGGAGAGGAATGATAAAGGAGAGAATGAACGTATTAATTAGAGAGTCGGTGGATGTGGTGAATGAAGAAAGGGGTAATTATGAGTGAGAATATCACATGATACGGTATGGTTGAGATGGCTGTTGTCATATGGACAAACGGGCTGTTATGGAATGATAGTCGGTGGTTTAAGCGTATATATGAGAGTATAGTGGCGCAGTCTGTGTTGGAAACGGAGCGGCCGGGAGAGACCGAAGATAAAAAGGTGGATTGAGTCAGGAATAAAACGAATGTTTGTTAATAACCTCTTTATTTGGAGAGAAAAGGAGAGGACGAAGAAAGAAGAGGTGGGTATTAACAGGAGTGCGAATGGAGAGGGGATTGTGGAGGAGGGTGATGCGTTGTGGCGGCCGACTGGGCGCAAGGGAATGAACCCTTACATGGACGATCTACCATTAGTGAGGGCTCCATCGCTGGATCCCATGAAGCTTGGTGAGGGTTGGAGTTTTCTGACTTGGCGATGGTTCCCACTAATTAAATGGTATACTGATGTGGGGCGAGTATTAGGGGCTTTTCTTTTCGACTTAGTGTCATATTCTCCTCTACTGCTTTTCTGTTTCCGATGCCCGTCGCGCACCTAACTCCCATTGTTTTGGGAAAATATAAGGAAGATGAAGAAAGAAGAAGATTATATATATATTAAGGGGTTGATTACGGTAAATAGTATATAGTAATGAGTGGGAGTAGTTAAGGAGTATATATAGGTGATGAGTGTAAAGTAGATATATGATAGTATAATGTATAGTAGTAGTAATGGACAATCTTAGGGTTTATGATAAGGGTATACTAATAGATATATATATTGTAGTAAAGATATGGTTTGATGGTGTCGGGTCAGAACGCTGACTGTCGGCACAAACGAAAGTGTATAAGTAATGATACGAGAACTTTTGAGAAGTTAATTTTACTTTATTTTTGAGAAATAAAAACACGATAAAATTTCAGAAATTAATATTTCTGAAAAATTAGCTTCACTGATATATATATATAAGAGGCGAGGGAGGGATATATAATATATATAGTAGGTATGGAGGGTGAATGAGGGTAGGGTGGTTGTGAGATTTATATTATATACGTATATATAGTATATATATATGATATATAATATAATATATATAGTATATATATAATATGTATATATATATTATATATATATATATATATTAATAGATTACTTTAGTGATGTGATAGTGAGGAGGGGTAGTATGACTATGGTTGTATTATTAGAGGACCTATATATTATCATAAGCCGTATAATATTATGAGGTATATATATATTATATATATGATAGAGATATAGGTATATATGTAGTATATTATATATATATAGTAGGTATATAGTAAGATAGAGTATTAGTATAGAGGAATAGTACTATAGGGTGAGGTTAGTAATATAGGTGGGTAGTTAGTATATTGGATATATAGTAATATGTGATATTATATAGAGATATTATATATATATATATATATATATATATAGATATATAATATATATACTATATAGTAACTAAGATATATATATAGAATAGTATTAGGTATAGTATTTATATTATATATAATAGTAAATAAGTTAATTATATATAGGGAGTCGATATATATAGTAGGTAATGAGGGTATCGTATATATGAGCTGATGGTATATATAGGTAGAGTGTATATATATATAATGATAATACTTATAAGTATATAATATATATATATAGAGTAAGGTAATAGGGGAAGGTAGTAGGATATAGTAGGATAAGTATATTTTGATATGTTTAGTATATTTAGGGTAGTAATGAGGGGGAGCGGATATAATAGATAATATATGATATAGATATATATATTAGATATGTTATGTATATGATGGGGTGCGAGAGAGTCGTAAATGCTGACAATCATGTTACTTGTGAGCGGCAGGGAAATATCAGCCTAAAAACAGAGTTTATTTTCCTGAGACGAGGAAGGCGGAGAGGAAAAATTTTTGAAGGAGGGGTGTACTTTAATGTGATTGATCTTTTATGCGTTTTGCTTTTATTTCGTCGGAAATAATTAAAAAAATATAATTGTTCCCCATATAGGTGGGCTCGATTAGCCGACGGGGGACAAGGGGAGAGGACGAAAGATCCACGCAGTCCGCTGATTCAGGTCGAACACCGGAAGAAAAGGAACCGAGAAAACCCGTAATTCCTTGCCATCTTTTAGACGGTTACAGACTATAATATTCCTTAGTTGAAAGAAAGTTAATACCAAAGTGTAAATTGGAGAGGTGAAAATATAGTTTGCTTAATTATAGTAATTGCATGGCTTATTCTAAAATCGCAAAGATCTGACATCGACAAAAACTTAACCAGTGGACTACACGAATGGTTTGATTAGTGAGGAGTGGGAGGGGAGAGAGAGCACGAGAGTATAAAGTTAACGGAATGCCTTTTTTGAAGGATTTGCGAGTCTTACGAAAGAGTAACGGAAGTGTACGAACTTAGGGATCAGATTGAACAGTGGTGAGCAAAGAAAGTAATAGTATTTTGGTGGAGTGAGCAAAATATATGAGAGTTTCATCAAAGGAAACTCTTCGGCGAGGCGGAGAAACCGGAGGCTGGTGGGAATATTTATTGCAATTGAGTTGGTAGCGACACCGCACCTGAAGAAGTAATTTTTCCTTTATCGGGGTTGGAGATTATTCATACATATGGTATTCTTTAGCAATGGATTTACCATCAAATTTTTTCTACCTTAATAAAAATAAAGTGATCTAAATTTACAAAAATGGACGATAATAATAAAATATCGATCGTCTGTCGTTGTTTGAGTTTTTTTTAACCTCTTATGACAAAATGACTTGTCATAAGATTAATATGATGGTGATAGAATATTTTAAATAAAACGTTATAAAAAGGTAACATACAGTCAAATTAATTAAAAGAAATAAAATTCCATCTTAATAATTTTATATTTTTTGTTAGCTTAGTGTGAAGTGAAAAAAAAAATATATCCATTGTCATTATACTTTTTATTTAATAGTAGCAATATTTTAAATTTTTATGGATTTCGGCAGAGATGCAATGGTCGCTATATATTTCCCAAATGATTAGCTAGTCGTGTTTCGATAGTGGCGACACAAACTGGTCTCGTAGTTAAATATACGCTAAGTTAGAGTTATTATTAATATGGATAACTATATATATGATATAATAATATATAATATGTGAGTATGACTGTAAGGGTGAGTAAAGCTCGTAATATTATACCGGAATAAATATAGTTACTTATATAGGGCCAGTGAATAGGTATGGGTTAGATAATAGGAGTATGATAGAATAATAATATTAGAATGTATGAGTTAGATGTAGTGAGGTAGTATATA
>JABUQX010115454.1:25000-27500 GCA_015478945.1 Trachelipus rathkii | reverse complement strand
ATATTTTTTTTGTATTTTTTTTTTATTTTTTTTTTTTTACATTTCCGCACTAAAAAATTGGACAGCATTCAGCAATGTATTCCTTTTCACTGTACTATTGTAGTTTTTGAGATATAGCTGTGGCTTTAACCAAATTTCAGCTTAAGTATGCTTAAAAATAACTTTAGTTACATAAGTCAAAATTAAAAGGAGAATTAAATTGCCATAGCCTAATTTTTGTACGCTTAGTGTGAAGGTGAAAAAAATATATATCAATTCCTTTTACTTTTTTATTATATTTTAATTTTTTTTCCCAAAATAATTCGTATATTTTCCAAAATGATTAGTATCGTTTTCGTAGTGCGACACACGTTTCTAGACATTTACCTATAATATATATATATATATATATATATATATATATATAGTAGATATATATATCATATATATATACTATTATTATATATATATATATACTATATATATATATATATATATATATATATTATAATATATAATAATATATATATATATATATATAATATATATATATATATATATATTGGCCAAACTAAAAGAAGTTACCGCTATGATATCTCGTGAAAACTTTAAATAGGATACAAGAAGAACTGATAACATATATGAATCAGCGTATGACAAAAGCGAAAATGAAAAAAAAAAATTTTTACTTTTTTTTTATTTTTTTTATATCTCCAAACTACGATAGGTAGAAGAAAATAATAACATATATGGAAACAGCGTATAAATTTTTTTTAGGGGCTCGAGCCGACGGTGGGACAGAGAGGGAAACGTTTTCCATACGCCGTAGGGAAGAGCGAAGGAACCCCGCGACCACACAAATACCAGAGAGCGGGTTCCGAGACCCCTCCCCGGAGGGGGAAATAGTCCTACCCCGTCTTCCCCCCGGAGGTCCGAGAGACCCCGACTCTTGCATCTTTTGCGTTTACCCTGGGGTATTCTTTTAGTTAAAAAAAAAAAATCTTTTTTCATACATTTTCATACCGCTGATTCGAAATATGTTATTAGTTTCTTGTACCTATCGTAGTTTTGGAGAAATAAAAAAATAATAATTTTTTTTTTTTTTGCATTTTCCATACAATTTCATACGCTGATTCCATATATGTTTATAGTTTTCTTTGTACCTATCTTAGTTATCGAGATATCATGCGGGTAACTTCTTTAGTGTCACCTATATATATATTATATAGATATATAGTATATATATATATATATAATATATTATTATATATATATATATATATATAATAATATATATATATATATATATACTATATATATATATATTATATATATATATAGACCCTTGTTATTTTTACGACTCCGTCAGTCTTTGATATTTTTTTTTGTTTTTTTAAATTATTTCTAGTATATATCCTAACAATCAAGTTAAGTTGGTGACGGACATGATCAAAAATATATAGACGAGTTACGTGTTACGACTCCGCAGTTTTAATTTTTTTTATAACTAAGAATTCCAAGGGTAACCGGCAAAGATGGCCAGGAGTCGGGTCTCTCGCCTTCGGCGGGACGACAGGTAGGACTATTCCCCCTCCAGGAGGGAGGTTCCGAACCCCCGCTTTGGTATTTGGGTGTCGCGGGGGTTCCTCCGCCCCTGTCCTACGGGGTATGGAAAAACGTCCCCCCCTCTTGTTACCCGTCGCTCGAGCCCCCTAGTTTTTTTTTTTTTTTTTTTTTTTACATTTTGTAATAGGCTTAATTTATATGCTGATTCCAAATATGTTGTTTTCTGTACGATATCGTACTTTTCGAATATTTCTTTTTTTGAAAAAAATTCATAAAATTTATTTTAAAAAATTAATTAAAATATGGTCGAACTTTTGAATCATGTCCGTCACCCACTTAAATTCATTGTTGTATCATATACTAGCAATATGTAAAAAACAAAAAAAAAATCAAAACTACGAAAAAATATATAAACAACAAGGCCATATATACTATATATATTATATATATATATATAGATATATATAATATATATATATCATATATTATATATATATATATAGTATATATATACTATATTAATATAATACTTATAATATATAGATTAATATATATATATATATATATACTATATAATATATAGTGATAGAGTCATACCCTTAACACAGTATCGATGCGGATCTTAAAAGATGGATGCGATGCGGAATGCGGATGCGGATCTTAAAGTTAGATGAGATGCGGGATGCGGATGCGCGATCGCATGTTACTCTTGAAGTTGAATTAAAAGTTTTATATATATATATAATATATAATATATTATATATTATAATATAATATAAATATATATATATAATATAGTAGTAATATATATATATACTATATAATATATATATGTAATATATTGTCACAAGACTCACGGGCAGAGCCCATTCAAGGAGGGGGTGGCACACCTCAAATATGTGTCAGATACTAAAGCACAGACGCAGGCTTTAAATTGAGAGAGATTAAATTCACA
>JABUQX010115454.1:0-20000 GCA_015478945.1 Trachelipus rathkii | reverse complement strand
TACTCATATGTCACAGTCGGAGTCCATCAGCTAATTATAGCGACTCCACGTAGGGCAAAAATCTCTTATTCTTTACTGTCCATCTTAAAATTTTGCCATCTATATAGCACGACTATAGTAACGTTGTATATGATTAATCTAGTATATAATAATATCTTATATAGCATACGTGATTATACTCTACTTCCTATATATATAAGAGTATATATATAAATTTATATATATTATACTATATATATATATTATATTATATATTATCTATTTTCTTTACTATCCCCAGATTTGGGGATGAGTCGCTAGCATACACCGACCTGGCAATATCTGCATCTACTTTACTAAAAGTCTACTTCTTACTGCTTCAATTGTCTACCTACCTTACTTTACCGTCAACTTTTATACCCCTAAGTTTTAACGAACCGTCCACACTCACCGAAAAATTCATCCTGAGGTATTCACGAAACTGCGACGGACCCTCAGTGGTATCTCGGCAATGTGGAGTTCATCCCTTGGGCAGGCCCACCACACAATACCACCCTCACAAAACCCTCATTAACTCCCTGTTATGCACCTTTCTTCTCCCTCTGCCAAACTCACATTCCTATCCTCCCGGCATTAATTTACTGACTCAATCCACATTTTTCTTCGGTCTTACAGCCGGTCGATTACAGCACATCTCACCATTACACACTCAGCTCAAGCAACAGACTATCATAAATCCCTTTTCCCCATTATTAACAAAACCATCCCCAATTGGTGACTTTCATTACTACAAGACATCTCTTCATTAACGCTCTCTTCTCTTCAACCACCACACAACTCGACTCACTAATCCTCTCACTTCACCCTCACTTTTTACCAATTTTCCTCACACTCCTATGAACATAAATGCCACCTAATATTTCATCCTTCTAACTCTTCTGCTCGAGTTATGCATCTGGTAATTATATTCCCATTTTTTGATACCATAGTCGTTCTCACCACTATCGTGTAGACTACTACTCACACACTACCCTCATGTAAAAATCCCAACTCACATCCAAAGTTACGTCCCTTCACCATCCACCAAGGATTAATATGCACACAACCCACCTTCCTACCATTCACAACCTTTCCTACTACATTCTGCATCATCCGCTTCCCTTTTCATCCCAACACATATCCTTCTAAATACTTGAAATCAGATATTTGTACCAGTTACTCACCAACTACACATGTACTTTCACATCACGCACTTCTCATTCATTGATGTAAATAATCCTCTCTCTTATATACATTTTATTTCAAACCCGCTCATTTTACCCCCACCTCTGCCTCAAAAACCTCTAATACCAAACACACCTTCAAAACGTCTCTTCAATCACCACCGACGAACCTAAGAGCACCCGCCCCATCAGCAAACTACTCGCAGCGCACACACTCTCTGTCCGACACTTTCCATCATTCTCTTAAAACTTTGCTCTATGCTCGACCCCCATCTCTATTTCTTCTAACCTTGATCACGCTGCTCTCTCAAATAACCAAATTATATAAAAACATCCCTGCCTTATGAACACGATGCTATTCTGATATGAAATGTATTATGACTTTTCGACTCCCGTTTGACTTCTATATACACCGCTTCACTATCGTCATACATTCACATTCTTTAGATTTCCACTTCAGATGTCTATACCTACCAACACGCAGCCTATCATCACATAAACCATCTGCCACTATCGCCCTACATTAACCCATAATCACAAATGACTGCAAATAAAAAACCTAAATTTTCCTCGCTCATTTAATCGTCCATCATTGCTTCAATGTAAAAAATTTTGATCCATATCATCCCACCATCCTCTAAATGGCACCTACACACACACACTCTATGTCGACGTACTCTTTTCGATGGACCCACAACACAAATACCCAGCATTATCTCCATCACTCACACATTAAATCTAACTCCGCTTATAGTTGCCTACGATTCCATCAAGTACATCTGATACATAGTCCTACTTTCATATCCCTAAGATACTCCTAGGCACATCCCTATATATATGAGTGTTCTTCAGTATATTAATATATATCTGCTAAAAAATACTACCATGGATATACCTATGATGTGATACATATATATATATAATATAAAAAATATATTACTATATATAGGTTATAAGTAGTTATATATTAGCAGAATAAATGCCTCTGTGTTTGTTTGTTGCTCGCTCTGTAGTATGAGGTTGACATGTTTGCGTTGCGTGGCAAGAGTGCGGTGAACTCTCACGTTTATTTGTCACTCGTCTGTGCAGGTGCGACAGTTGTAGTGCGCGTAGGTGTGAATGTGTTTGAGTGTTGTTTGTGGTGAGTTGTGCAGAGTGTGTGTGCTATGATTATCTCTGATCTGATCCGCCTTTTTCTATTTAATTTCCAAAAATATAAGTTTTTTTATTTTCTAACAATGATCTGCGATTTCGTTCTTAGCATTTAACTGATAATCGACAAAAGTATATAATTACTGTAATTGTTATCAATCTTACACGTATTACCTTACTAAGATTCTAATGTATATATATTAAGTATAAATATATGTATAACTATATAATTAAAACTTCTGCTCTGGTTCCCTATTGTATAGTCTCCGCCTCACTCCACCGGTAACTAAAGCTTACTCTTCAGCTTCACATAACGTTCACATACTTTACTCTTATGACTAACATTTCAATACGTTCGAGTCTACTTCTCGGCTAGACGAACTAAATCCAATACTAATTCTATCTGTCACTTTAGCGTACTATCTATTATATATAATATGATAATCTGATAGTATATACTATATTAAGTCATATATAATATATAATATTAGATATTATATATATATATATATAGATCATATATAAATATATATATTATACTATACTTACCATATATCCTGTCACACATACAATATGAAATGTACATCATCAGCCAACTTGTATTCGAGGTTATCACTGATTCTATGGAATTGTTCTACTTCTCAGAGCCGCCGTCAACGTTACAGTATATTTCACCCAAATTGATGCTAACTGGCGACAGTTCGCAGTTCCATGATCGATACGAGCCAATTTATCCTGTCGCACGAACCCATTGATAAACTTAGTCCTATTCTGTCATTGATCCCTTGTTCCTGAGAATTATGATACCGCACACAGTTCTATGCTAAAGAGCAATGTAGATGCTACACTTTTCACAGTATCACAGCACTTTCATACCGCTAAAACCATTTACAAAACACCTATCACTTCCATTAACGAGCAAAACATCTCTCCTTCTGCAAATGCGTCACAAAGACATAGTATTGTCCTCTCAAGTTGGAAAGCGTCTTGCTACTTATGGTCCTGTTCGCTGCATGCTTTCATACACTGAATACCGTGCACTCAAGAATAATCATATACGCTGCTCTCAAATATATAGCGTAATAAAACTTTTTTTTTGTCGCAAGTTTTTTTAGAAGAAAAACCACGTTTAAAAAATATTTTTTAAAAACCTCTCGCATCTCAACCCTAGAGCTTGTAAAATAAATACGATCTTACCTTAAAATAGCTGCTACAGCTATATTTGAGAAATCTAATATCTTCTGAACTGCACTTGGTTTAGATTTATATTCTAGGAACTTAGTTTCACACACTATCACAGCACAATAACAACTATACTCACACAACAACTACAACACAACTATACAACTAACAACTCAACACAACACACAACAAGTGAATTTCGATTAACCTGACATGTAGCATGTACCTCATTATAACACCATAACATTCGATCACCGGTTTTCCGCAACTGCTTTTTTGACAAGTCATAAGCGATATCAAGAGATCGTAACTTTGAACGTTTGCCATAAATTCTTCGGATAAAGTACAAGACATCCTTCTTGATGATAGCTTCGCTCATGATTGGCGGAGATTACTATAAAATGAAGTACAGAAGCTAAAGATGTTCATTTTGCCATTCAAAATATTTATATCCGTATTTTATCTATAAATTCAACTCTCATCTCATACTCAATTGCACATTTTGATGCAATAAGCTATAAACAGCACAAATGTAAAAAAAAATGTTTCCTACTATTTTTTTATCAATAATATATATATATATATATATATATACTATCATATACTTATATACCTATATACATCTATAACTTATACTAAACTATATAATATAAGATATATATATATATAGTATATATATATATTATTATAAATATATATATAAGCGATATCTATATAATATATATATGATATTATAATATATATATATTATAGAATTATATGTTTATAATATATAATGCTATGTTTACTGTGTTGTATTTCTTGTTGTGACAACGAAGTAACAGTTTTAGAGTTATTCATTTGAATTGTGAGAATTATAATGCAAGTTTAAGAACTGTTATGAAAGTTTCGGAAGCCTTTAGAACTCTCCTCTCTCCTCTATCCCCTCCCCGACTTACGAAATGCCTTTGAAACCCCGGGGCCTATCTCAGGGTAACAGTTTATGTAATTACGATGTTGCTAACATTTTTAATATTATTATTTCGCCATTGTTATAGCTTTTGGCAGCATTGAGGGAAATGATACGTGGCGGTAATTGTGTGTAATAAAGAATTTGGCTATGTAATAATGTTATGAAAAAAATAGGAACATATTCGGTAATATCAACGCTAAAAAAAAATATCATGTTTCAAAATATTGGTTTAATTTAACTTATTTTGTTTCTTAAATTTAATAAAAGAAAATTTTTTTTAAGGATTTTTTTTTTTTTGCTGAATTCGTTCCACTGAAGAAAAAATATTTCAAAGATAAAAACCCTTTTAGACTGCGGTCAAAATATTAAAATAGTTAAAATATTAAAGTATTAAAATATTTAAAATAATAAAATAATATTAAAATATTTAACCCACTAAAATAATATTAAAGCACTTAAATATCATAAAATATCAAAATATTTAAATTTAAAATATTTAAAATATTTAAAATATTAAAACATTTAAATTTTTTAAAAATATTAAACTATTAAAATATTTTAAAATTCCAAAATAATAATAAAAACTAAAATATTTAAAATATTAAAATATTTAAAATAATAACATTTTTAAGTAATGAAATTTTAAAATATTTAAAACCTTAAAACAATATTAAATTACAAAAAAATATACAAAGCAATAATGTTAAAATCTTAAAATAATATAATTAAAATCTACGAAAATATTTTAGTTCTTAAAAAATATTAATACTCCAAAAATAATAAAATATTTTAAATGTTAAAATTTTAAAATTATTTTAAATAATAAAATTTTAAAATATTTAAAATTTAAAACAATTTTAAAACTACAAAAATATTTAATATATTAATGTCAAAATATTAAATAATTTAAAATATTAAAATATTTAAAAGTTAAAACAATTTTAAAACTATAAACATTTAAAATAGTAATGTTAAAATATTAAAATATTAAAATATTAAAATATCAAAATATAAAATATATAATAATATATATATATTGCCTTTCTTCTGATATCTATATAATATTTGAAGAATGAATATATTAATATACGCAGCTTATATATATATATATATATGTATATATTATATATATATTGCTGCGTGCTTGAATAAGTTTATAAAATATATATATATATAATATGATACCATGATTAATATATACACCTAATATGATATCTAATGATAGGCATTATTTTTTTACATAAGTAAAAGTTTGCCCCTGCCGGGGATTGCCCTATTCTGGGAGGGGTGACCACAATCTAGGGGGACTGCTTGCCCTATTCTGGGAGGGGGGACTGCTCTAATTAATTGCTTCCTAGAATCAAGAATAGGGATCGAACCCTACCCCCCTTGCCATGTTGCTTTACCGATTGCGCCATTTAAGTATTATGTGTCTCATTTAATCTATTAATTTAAAATATTATATTATTAACTTGACCGAATTAATTATCAAATTTGTTAATTACTTAATTGACAAATTTATTATTAATTAATCATTTACTAATTAATTATAATTATTAACTTTTAACTATTAATTATTAATTTTTAATTATTAATGAATTATTATTTTTAAATTTAAGATATTCTGTCATTCTGAGTAGTTTGAACTTTATTAACATCTTCACTGGAGTCATTCATTAATTAATCTGAATATGAATCGGACTCAAGATCTGGTTCCAGATTCACAAAATTCTCGCAAGTCTGAATCAAGCTCAGGATCTTGTTCCAAATTCACAAAATTCTAACAAGTGTCAGTCAAGCTCCGGATCTGGTTCCAGATTCTCAAAATTCTCACAAGGGTGAATCAAGTTCCGGATCTCGTTCCATATATTCAAAAATGTGAATCGAATTCGGAATCTGATTCCTGATCCTGAAAACTGCTATTCGAGCTCCGTATCTGAATCCAGATTCTCAAAAATTGTGAATCGAGCTCCGGATCTGGTTCCTTATTCTGAAAACTGTGACTTGAGCTCCGGTTATAGAAGCTTCTATACAAAAGATCTGCCTTTAATTTCGACTCCGATTCTATATCCGGATTTTAATCCATAGCCTTATTAATCGAAAGGGAAACAAAGTAATTATAACAGAAATTATAATAAAAAAATAACCTCAAATTCTACTTTCCTTTCTTTAACTCCATATTTAAATTATTTCCCAGAAATTTATGTATTTAAATTATTTCCCCCCGAAAATTTACTGATAATTAATTCATCATTTCTAAGTCTATACCAAAACATTAATTTGTAATTATATTAAATATTTCATATTTAATTTTTAATAATTATTAATAATCAATTTTTTTTTGCACTGTTTCCTTTCCCCGTTACTCTGTCTGACTGATCTGTCTCATTTTCTTTTTTGTATTTTCCTTTCCTTCTGTCAAAACAGAAAAGAAAATCTTGATTGGTTTTGTGACGTCATCACCAAACAGATGAAGCTTTTCTCACGACCTCATAATTGGTAACACTCCCCAAATACTATATATACTAACTATAACTATTATATATTATATATATAGGAAAATATATATATATATATATATATATATCTATTAATTATAAAGATAGGTATTAGTATATTATATATAATATATTATTCATATTATTATCAAATAATTAATTATACTATAATAATTATATATATATATATATATATATATATATATATGTGAGTGTACCGAAATTCCGGCCGGAATCGAAATTTATTTCCTTTCTTAAAATACCTCTTAAAATTTACAGTTCTTTACATATAAACATTTACTCTAATTATAAATAGAGTTATTAATTATTTTTTGAATAAATTTTTTAAAAGCACATCAATCCCATTACTATTTCATGCAATTTAATTTTGTACTGAGAAGAGCATACAATATATACAAATACATACAAATACATACAAATACATACAAATATATACAATACAGCCACAGCAGTCAACTCGCAATATTTTCAAGCATTCAATTTTTTGATTTCTTATTTCTATTTATTTCAGGATACAGTCCTTGTTCAAAACACCACCCCATTATAACAAATATATAATTAAAAAGAACATTGATACATATTAACTATTTAATATTCAATCGATTATGTTGTACCCAGCCAAACTATTTTTAAAAGTTATAAGTGAACTACTATATAGATATCACATTCCGAGGAAAACTAATACAAAAACATTAAACTTTTCGGTTTTTGAAGAAATAATTTTCATTTGAAGAAAAGCTTTCATTTTGGTTTATTAGTGTGACAGTCTAATTGTTATATCATGCTCTTGTTTGAAGGAAAATCTTCAAGATTACTCAAAATCCTTTTTCAATTTCTCAATAATGAATTAAATTCTGTGCCTTTTACGTGTCAATAAATATTCATTGAATAAGATTTGAACCAACTCTGTCCCTTGAATCAAATTCCCAAGGAATCTCCTTTCAATAGAAAACAAGTTCATTTCCTTCAATCTCATTTCATTGTACTTTTATTTGAAAAATCACGTCTTTCTTTTAGATCTATATTGTACTCCCTTAAACATTTCAACGTAACCTTCTTAGGTTAAAAATAAATCCAAACTTCAGCAGTATTCAATTAATGATCTAACTCAAATATTATATAGTTAGATCATTACTTCCTTATTTCCGTAATGACCTTTCAGTTCATAGTTTCTATAATGTGGTTACCTCGATTTCTAAATTTCAAACAATTCTCTGATAAATTTAAATTGAATTTAATAATTATTCCAAAAGTAGTGTCATGATTTTTAAAATAGTTGATTTGCTAACGTAATTTACCTTACATTTTTCCTTGAAATTCGTTTGCCACCTGTCCAACCAAGACGTTTTCCCAAAGTCATGCTGAACTTTATTAATACAACCTTTAAGATTTATATCAAAATTAGTCAATTTAGAATCATCAGTGAGGAAGTGAAAACATTAAATGTGGAAATACATAGAACTAAGCAGCAATATAAACACAGTGAAATAATCTTTGTTATGGGGATGTAAAATGCGAAGGGATTAACGAAAATATGATGAGATGGGTCAGCTGGCCCTTGGGTATAGCAGGAGCTAAGAATGACAGACCAAAAAAGTAGGTAGAATGGTGCATTGAGAAAATAAGCGGTTAATTGGGAAAACGTGATTTAAAACGAAGCTCAAGGCATCCGAGAACATTTAAGATACAGGGAGTCAGGAGACGAACTAATTTAGATTAGATAGCTATAAATACACGGTTCAAAAATGAATTGACAGAAGTTAAAACTTATCCTTGTGCTTGCGAGAGTCAAACTACAGCAGAAGTGAAGGTTACTATAAAAGAAAGAAACAATGCCGATGGATCAACTCACTTTACTGAAGACAAACAATGGCATAAAGAGTAGATCCAATGTTGTATTAAAAAATAAAAATGAAGCCATGAAAATAAAATTGAGTAAAAGGACAGTTGAACGACATTTGGGGGTTATTACATGAATCCTTAGAAAAACAAATGAAATGGTTATTCCATAGATGAAATTAAGGCTAAAAGGAAGCGGACAACAGTTAATATTTTCAACAAAATGCATGAAAGAAGAGAATTTAAAATTAAAGTGATTTAATGGTGTAAAAGTGTATAAATAGAATGATGGCAGAGAATAATATAGATCATAATGTGAAGAAAACAAATTTAAAAGGTTTCAGAACTAAACAGTAGAAGGATGTGAAATAAGAAAAGGAAATAAAGGACAGAACAAGCGATGATTGTGGAAAAAAATAAAGAAGAGGTATCAGAATATATAAGTATATATAATATATATAAATATATATAATATAAATATATATAAGTATATATTATACCTTATATTATATACTATATATAATAGGGTATATATTTATAATTTATTTATATAATAATATATAATAAGATATAATAAAAAATATCATATACATAGTTATTTTAATATTATTTATTATAAAATAATATATAATATATATAAATATAATTATATATATATTATATTTTTATTATTTGTAATATATAATATATATAATTATATATATAATATATATATATATATAATATAATGTAGTAAATATCATAATAATTATATATTATTAGTACAGGGGGAAAGGAATTACCTCAAGGTATATGAGTGGCATGACGTGTTCGTAAGAGTCAAAAGCGAAAAAAGGATTATTGGTAGACTGTCTTACTTGTCCGCTAGTGTTACGCTATTATTTAAATTATATTTTAATATATATATATATATTAAATGATTATTATAATATATATATATTTATATATTTATATCTAATAATCAGGAAACTATCTTAATTAATACTATACAGTACATATAAAACAATTTTACATAAAATATATTAATAATTTTTAAATATTAAATTACCGTGTAATACCATTACATATAATATATATATCTATCATATATTTACTGAGATATATATATATTATTATATTATATATCATATCATATAATATATAATTATTTCCTCATATCAAATCTTGTTTCTCTTGCTAGTATAGTGGGTAATATAGTATATAGTACTTTATAATATAAATATATTAATATATATATATGATATATATATATATATCATCTATAATAGTTATATACTTATATATAAATATAATATATTTTATATAATATATAGATATAGTAATAGTATGTAATATAATATAATATAATATAATATAAATAATTATAATATAATAGTAATCGATATAACTTATAATATAATATAATTTTATAATATATAATATCCATATTATAAGTACTCATAATTATATATACTAGGTAATGGTTATATATGATATATAGTAATTTATATAGTAATATATATAATATATATAATTTAATATAAAATTATTTATATTATATATATAAATAATATATAATACTTATATGTATATATATATAATATGAGCTGTGTTTAATAATGATATAATCCATTAAGAATTATTTTCTACAACAATTTCCAGGTTAATTGCAATTAAGTATGAATTGCTAATGTTGTATTAATATTTACATCAGTAATAGTAGGCTTTGCATTGCTTTATACTCTGTATTTATATTTCCCGTTAAAGGCTTTTTTACGAGACAATTATCATTGCAATTTGTAAATATGTAATTTTTCTATATTAATAGAATAAATAACTTGATATTGCTTTTGATTCTTATAATTTCCATAACAACGCTGCAAGTTTATGAAAAATGCTTTCCCTTTTTTTTTTCTTTCAGTAAACAAATGTAAGGAAAAAAAAGAAGAAAGTTTGGATACAATAATTAGAATTACTATATTACTATGCACGAAATAGGGAAGATCCACCATGAACCGTAGTTCGTGTTCTGCTTCCATAAGAGGTTATTCCCACACTCATACAATTCATTATCGCTTTGTTAAGCTATCGAGAAAAGAACTGCAAAGCTTAGAGCGAACTGCGTGCTTTCCGAAGCTTTGGTTCCAGGGTTTCACACGCACCAAAATACTCAATTGCTCATGTATTGTTTACTGGGCTTAAGGAGAGCATTCTGCGTTAACTGCCTCTGTTCCGGCTTGTCTTGGAATCAATGGTATATATACATAAACGAGTTCCTCTCATATCTTCAATGTATTTTGCAGTGCCAGTTTTTGAATGCAGGGCGGAGACGACTATCATTGCGTTTATTGAGGGATCCGAACAAACTTTATGCTCTCCCTTTTTTGTTATTAACTGGCAAGTTCAGATAATTTTGCTGCCTTACTTCAATTCCATCAAATTTAATATGAAAACATACTCTAATGTGCACAACACAGCTACATCAACACTTTCACGCTATTGTATACTTCGACAGTGAGCACTGTTACACACACCAATATGATATAAAATAAAATAAATAAATAAATAATTATAAACTATATATTATATCATAAATTATATATAATATTATTAAATATATAATTAATATATATTATATAAATTATATAATATAATATATATATAATATTATATAATATATATATATATATATTATAATTAATATATATATAATAACCAAATAGAAACAATTTTAATATATTTATTATATTTGTGTGTGTGTGTTGTGAGAGAGAGAAAGAGAGAGTGTGTTTTGCTGTGTGTGATGTGTGTGTATGTGTTGTGTGAGGTGTGTGTACTAGTGTGTGTGCGATAAACTTCTGGATATAATAGCGACGATATATTGGTAAATGAAGTAATTGAGGCGGAGGAAGTTTGGAAACATCTTTTGAAATTAGTTTATAGATTATCTATCTAGTTTGGGAAGCACGTTAGAACAAGTTTAGACTATTTTAATTAGGACACCAGGATAAACTAGTATAACTAATCTAGTGGGACAACTGTAGCCTATATAAACTATTTCTAGGTTTGTTAGGGACACTTGAAGATCTTAATAGACACTCTAGTTGGGGCACTTATAGACCAGGTAAGAAGTTTCAAAATCTATTCTCAACTCTTAGTATATTAATGTAATTAATAATTATTAATTAATTTATTATAATTAATTAATTAATTAAATAATTAATTATATAAATATATTAATTAGATAATTAATTTAATTAATTGAATTAATTAATTAACTTAACTTTTGAATGCAATAATTTTTTTCCATCAACTGTGCATTACAATTCATCTGTCAAATACCTGGGGCTGAATATATGCAATAAAATATTCAATTTACCAACGCACTCACGATTCAGGAGATAGGAGGGCAGGGCCCCCCCCACCCCCCTCCCCGTTGACAGATGAGATGCTCGTATGTCATGCATTTGTGTCTTCGATTTTTACATAATATTATATACTATCAATATTAATATATATATATATATATTATAAGATAACTATTTAGTATATATTATATTAATATATATATATATATATATATTTTATATTATGTATATTATATATATTAATATAGTAGATTCAAATTCATTACTATCTTATTATATATATATATTATTAGATATATATAGTTATATACATTAATTTATATAATAATACATATATATATATATATATATATAGCGCCCTCAATGTAACTTACAGAAATCTGACAGAGTTAAAATATAATATCACTCACACCCTATCTCAGCGAAAATAAAATAGTACTAATTATAACCATAACTATATATTATAATATTATATATATATATATATATATATATAATATATTACATACTATTATATATATATAATAATATATATGATATAATATAAATATATATTAATAATATAATATATATATAATATAATTATATAATATATAAATTATTATATAATCGATAATATATAATGAATATAAATATATGTATATATACATATAATATATTTTATATATTATATAATAAGAAGTTTAGAAAATACTCGAAACCCTCCTTTTTGAAAACCATCCCAATTATATATTTCCCCTTTCAGTCCCCAATAGATATGAATGTATGATATATATAGATATATTCATTAACAACATTCCGTTCGCGCGTACCTCAACATAACACAATTCGCAGCTCTCAATCTACAACCACCCTACCACATACGCAGCAACCATCTCATACTACTATTTTATATATATATATATATATATATAAATTTATATATATATAATATATGATATAAAAATTATAATAATATATATATAATTTAGCATACTAATAATATATATATATATATATATAATTATATATATATATAATAATATATATATATTATATATATATTATATAATATATATATATATATATATAATACTATAATAATTATATATATATATACTATATATATAATTATATATATAATATATAATATATATATATAGTGATATTATTATATATATATCATAATATATATATATATTATAATATTATTATATATAATATATAATACAATTAATAATATATAATATAATCAAATATATTAATAGTATAGTATATTATAATCGCCTTATATACTAATAAATATATATATAATATAAATATATATCAATATATATATCATATATAATATCAAATATATCATAATAGGTAAACGAATACATTCCACACTTTACTACCCCACCACGCGGAGCAAGCCGGAGAGCTTGCCGTATCAACTAAAAAAGAAATTTCCAGGTACCCTCTAGATACTAAATAGATGTTTAGGGGGTCAAATGGAAAAAAAATTTATATTCTTTGTCCGGACTAATACCCTAAACACTCATCGACAAAGAACTCCCGTCTCCTAAACTATAACACCTCAATATATTATAACTATTATATATATCAATATTCATCTATCACATATTATTTTTTATATTACTATCTATGAATAATACCTTGTACTAATATATACTACTAATATCATTATGTAATATCTCTCTAGAATAATTTACCATTACTTATTCTTCTACATAATACGACTTCACCCGTCAAATTTGACTCCCTACTAATTCCTTATATATATATAGTATTAACTTATCCCTCATCTCATTCTCTTACATCTCTTCATTTTAGCATCCCCTTTTATTGTACTTAATTATATCATCTTCTATACTCATCTTTTCATTCATTCTCTCTCTCTCACTCTCTCTTCTTCTATTCTCTATTCAAATCTCATTGATCCTATACTATTCACTATACTCTCCTCTCTACTATCTCTTACTACGTTCATAAACATTTGGGTCTTGTGATAACGCTCAGTAAGTCTGTAATTTTTCCTAAATAGACTATAGAAAAATATTATTTCTTCTAATAGTTCTATTATCCCCTGTCCCTCTCTACATTAGAGATGTGATAGCTATGGAAAAATAAATGCAGCTCGTTGGGTCTCCACGTAGTGAGTTAACCTAACTCTCCATTGTACTAACTTCCAAGTAGTAAGTAGTCCGCAGAATTGCATGATACTCTGTAGTGAAAATCCTTGTCTGCATAAGGAGTCTACGAGGTATAAAAATTAAACACAAGTTAATCTGAGACAAGTAATAATTAAGTTAAGTTAATATAAGTATTAAATTAATTAATTTATAATTGATAAAATAAATAATAATAAATAATATAGTTAGTAATAATAATAATAAATAGTAATAAGATACATTAAATAATAAATAAAATAATAAATAACTAATAAATAACTAATAATAAATAATACATATGGAATTATATATAATAAATAATAATTAATAAATAATTAATATAATTATAGATAAAATTTAATTTCAATAAAATAATAAAAAATAAATAAATTTAATAATTAAAACTTTTAAATATTATCATAATTATATAAATAATTAAATTATAAATTAATAAATAAATAATAATAAATAAATATTAATTAATATTAACAGATACATAATAATTAAATTAATTAAATTTTAAAATTAAATTAATAATAATTAAAAGAATAATAAAATCACAATTTGCATGTAAAATATGAAATAAATTAATAAAATTCCTAAAATAAAATAATTAATAATTAAATAATAGACCTAATAATTTAAAAATAATATATTAAACTTCTAACTGAATAGTGTTCAAAAAGAGCTTGTAGACGTACGTTAAATTAAGAAAAATAAAAAATATATATGTTTATGTAGAAATTTTATATAAATAAAATATAAATAAATTTAAAACTAAATAATAATATTAATATAAATATTAAATATAATATAATAAATATAAATAACAATTAAAATAAAATAAATAAAATATTAACTTAATTAATAATAAATGTTATTAAAATAATAAATAAATAAATTATTATAAATACGACAAATCCTTAATATCAAAATTACAATAATATAAATTTATAAATTTAATAATCAATTTAATAATAAATAAAATAGAGTCTGGAATATAATAAAAAATTATTAATAAATATAATATAATAATAATAAAATAAAATTAAAAATAAGAATGGATTTCCTATGTAATTACGATCAATTATAAAAATACAAAAAGTCTTTAATTATTAAAATAAAATAATTAAACATTACATAATATTAATAATTGAGAACAATATTACATATGTTATTAATTAAAATTAAATAAATTAACTAAATATATATAGTAAATGTTAACTAAAAGTCAAATATAAAAATAAAAATTATACACTATAAATTGATTAAAGCCAAAGAAAAATATTGAATAGAAATCTGAATATTAAATAGTTTAAAAATATGCATAACCAAAAAATTTCATATTTATTTCGCATTAAAATGTCCATAAATTAAATTTAATGATAACTTTTAAATTATCTATTTTATTTCCATTTTCAAGTAAAATATAATAATACATAATTAATAATAAAAGTATCGAAGGATCACGAATAAATAATTGAATAACTAAATTAAAGGGATTTAAACGAACTAAATATTATCAGATAATTCCAATTTTTACTCACCACTAAAATACTTATCAGCATAGATCAATGTCATAAAAAATCAATCAATATCCTAATTGAGACTAATCTAAATACAAGAATAAAGATCATCCATAATTAATATATTATTAAAAAACTTGCACTATTATATAAAAAATAATAATAATCATAGCAATGTTAATTTTTACTTTTTATAAAACATTTACTGATTAAAAAATATATTCTTTTATTAAAAATTTTTGAAATGAGAAAAAGAAAAATAAATATATAATTAACCATTACATTTTTTATATAGTATAATTAAATAATGAATTATATAAAATAAATCATAATGCGCTGAAACATTTATAAATCAGTAATTTAAATATAAAAAATATTAAGATTTGGTTATGGCGACAACACGGCTGCTTATACGCATCAGGTGGTAGGAAATACATATAATTACCTGAGTAATAAAACTCATCTTAATAAGGTGATAACTCTATTAATATAAAAATTAATAGTTTAATATTAAACATTTAAATAAAGATTATTTTAATTTTTAATAAATCTAATCATAATATCGTATACCTTCATTTCATCTACTTAATCCTGAATCAATATAATACCTTAAATCTGAATAATAATATAAGATTAACTGATATTTAACAATGGATTATAAATTCTACTAATGAAGTCTAGTATACGAGACTAGCGTGAATAATAATTAAGAATCGAGACTTACTAGAGTGAATCAATAACGGAAGGTGGCTATATATATATCAGATTATATATTTAGATCAGGAGGTAATAAGTTTATGTAGATAAATGGATAGATGATGGTAGTTGATTTGATCAGGAGTTTATGGAGGTGAATATATGTATCGAGGAGTGAGACGAACATCGTATACAAACAAGCGGTAACTCAGACAAGACATAATTCTTGGATATTCGTTAACCTCAATTAAACTAAATATAAAGAAACACACTGACAAACTACGTTACAAACCTTAGATTAAATTCGAAAAGTGCCGAATACCAGTCCTCTAACCCAACAAAACGACATACTCAGTATCAACACCGACTCGACAACCAAAACACAGCAAGACACAGATCATACAAGCTAGACCATGCTGATATAATAATAGTATAATGACATAATATATTATTATAATTTAAATTTAAAAGATAATTCCTTTTACAACTTACATTGATCGAAATATAATATTTAAATGCTAATTGCACTTGACTTATTATCTATGAAAAAGTATTTAGTACAACTTTATCTATATATTTAAGAAATTAAAGAGTAAGCATCTTTTACAATTTTTAATAATAATATAATCATTAAATAATGTTGTAATCAAATACAGTTTAATATATATTTAATAATTATAATACTATTAATATAGAAAGAATAACGAAATAATCAAGGAATGTGGGAATGTTGTATCAATCTAGAAACATGAAATAATCAATTAATAAATGAACGTATTATAAATAATATATATTACTAATTTTGAAATATTATAATAAATTAATACTTTAGTAATTTTGGATAAACTATAAGAGAAACTATATTACTTAGTAAATATTTTAATTATTTTTAGAATTTAACAATTAAATTTATGTGAGTTGATAAGGCCATTTAAGAAATTTTTTACCAAATAAAAGAATTATAAAATAAATGGATATATATTTAATAATTCAATTAATAATATTTTAGCAATAACAAGGTTTTTAATAATCTAATCATAAATTATCATCAATATTATAATAATATATTAATCCATTTACTTTACTTCTCTCTTTATCTTTTTAACCTTATAACTTGAATTCTCTTTTGTTCCAGGATAAATATCAGTTCCTCCAATACTATCATATAACTCAATTTACTATCAATAATTCAATTACTCATATCTTTTTAACCTTATTAATCAAATTCTCTTTTGTCAATAAATCTTCATATCATCATTAACTTCTCAAAACCAAGAAACTAAAACACTGTAATGAACTTTTCATCCCAATCATCAACTTTCTTCCATTCCTACATACATTTTCTAATATCACTCAATTATTCTCATTCTCATCACTACTCTAAATAAGGTGTTAATAGATCATCCGCATTAATAAATATAATAATAATGAATAATAATCAATATAGTCAGTCAATGCCACAGTAAAAATTTTGATATCACTCCTCAATAATAATAATCGTATAATATACATATAACTAGAAATTAAATAATAATAATAATTACCAAAAATTAATATAGACCAATCTAGAACTTAAATTAAATGATGATAGCCTAAGTGGAAAATTAATCTATATTAATACTCTTTCTGAGAATATAACACTCTATATACATCTTAGTAAATATATATGTCACTAAATTTATAAATTTAAATATCATACATCCAGAGTCGGTGTTCGGAGTTAGTGGCTTTAGAGCAACTAATGTAGTGAAGTCCATCATCCATAAATCTATTTGGGATATGACATTTATATGGTGATATTTAATGCCATAATAATAATTATCTATTATAATAACCTCAATTAATTATTTAATATTTATTTTAATATAATAACACCAACTTAGTGAGATATTTCTAATAACTTCAATCTTTTAAAAACGTTAATCTATAGATTGCCACACAAATGGATAAGTTAATAAAGCTTAATTAATTAATCACGCACCCTCTATTATATTCAATCTAAACTTATGAAGACCATAATAACATTAATTATAGGTTATAGCCTTATTTTATATATGGATAATCTTACTGATTATTATGAGAGAGGCTCACCTGTTTATATTAGTGACCTAAATTGCCTTTGTATGTTTTCTTCACGATAAAAAAAAGTATTTTTATTAAATTATAGAGCTTGAGTTATATCTGGTGGTATAAGCTTCAATGTCTTTATTGCTGTAAAAAGTTGCTAGCTGCTCTTTCTTATCAAATATTTAAGTAAATTACTTCATAATCATTAATACATGGCACAAACATTATATATATAGCTTTTGTCTATTATAAATATTTATTGTATGTGTACCTTTCAAAAAATTAATTATTAGTGGAAAAATAAAATTTATTAAGTGAAACAGATTTTTAATAAACTTATATATAAATGGTAATTTAATAAAAAATTTAATACAACTTTTATTATATGCAATTATCTTCTTCAGATTACGTTAACTATATTAAATCCTACTCTAAAATTAAGTGTATAATGTCTTATTTATATTTAATTTTATTAATCATCAATCATAATTCTGGAATATATATTATAAATATTATATTTAAAAAATAACATTAAATAATTAAAATTAAATTCTTTTTCCCGATGTTTTAAAAAAAAATAGTAAGAGATGAATTGTGATTTAAAATATTTTATAAAAATAATTTAATTTCACATATAATTAAAGATTTAAATATTCATATTTCATAATAAGATGTTATCTTAGCAACTGAATCGTCAATTATGTCATCTGAAGGATAGATGATTAAAGTATAAACTTTCAGTAATATATTTAATTTGTTATTAAAATTTTTATAGAAGTGAGTATTTTTTCTAATAAATATTTTTCTCTAATTTATAGTATAATATTAAATTCGAGAATAAAGGAACTCAAATTCCTTATGTTCAATCAATATACATTGCACGATTTTCTACTACTGTATATATGCTATATATTCTTAATATAATAGATATTAGGCTAACAGTGTATTGATAGTATCATTTTTCTTTTCTAATAAGTTTCATTCATTAATTAAAGTACGTCCACACCTAATAAGTAACCCTAGCGGATAACCTTATTATTTTGCGATCGTAATTTCTAATTCTACTATAATAATTAAGAAGCTATTCCTCTTTATCCACTTCACTACAGGCAATTAATATATGACTGAAATAAGTATTTCTTTTTAAGATGTTATTTCTGCTCTACTTAAAGTCAACATAAGAAGGCGCACGGCATTACGGATTCCCTCTTCCAGTCCGCATAATTTTGCTTTTGAGGCTGCCCATGCCCTGGTAAATTGCTTCTTCCCTAATTTTAAATTTCAGTCTTTCCCTCCAGTTACAATAGTGCACTCATTTAAATAAGATTTAATCGTTGTTCTCTTCAAAGCTTTTGAATCTTAACT
>JABUQX010115453.1:25000-26087 GCA_015478945.1 Trachelipus rathkii | reverse complement strand
CGGGAAAAAGAATACATTGCTGAAATGCTGGTAAAATCTTATTACCGGAATGTTAAAAAAAAAAAAAAAAAAAAAAAAAGAAAAAAATCTCAAAAACTACAATAGCCAAACAGGGAAAAGGAATCCATTTTTGGAATCCTGGTAAAATTTTTACAAAGGAAAATGTAACAAAAAAATAAAATAAAAAATTATTGTTAATAATGATAGTTAGTAAAATGAGTAGAAGGCCTATTTAGAGACTTTTATTGGTTACTCGTTTAAAATAAATAGACTTCTTTTAATTTTTTTTTTTTAACAAAGAATACCCCAAGGGTATACCGCACCGATGTCATGCAGTCGGGGTCTCTCGGCCTTCGGGGAACTACGGGGAGACTAATTCCCCCCTCCGGGAGGGTCTCCGGAAACCCCGCTCTTGGTTATTTTTTTAGGTTGTCGCGGCGGTTCCGTTGTCGCCCCTCCCCTACGGAGGTATAGTGGAAAACGCCCCCCTGTGTTTCCCCGTCGGCTCGAGTCCCCCTTACATTGCATTGCCGTCTAATACCTTTACAAATAATATACATAAAATTATATTATATATATTATTACTTATATACCTATACAGGTAAACTTATATATATATGAAATATATATATATATATATATATATATATATACTATATAATATATATATATATAGTATATATAAACTATGTCCCCCGCCGGCTCGTAGCTCACCCCCCAAAAAATAAGCCTTTTTCTTTTTTTTGTAGTTTTTTGAGATATGGATTGTGGCTCTTCTTAGAGGCTGGCCTTATAATTATAATTATAATTATAAAAATAATGTTATAATATTATTATTATTATTTTATTATTATTATTATTATTTTATTTTATTATTATTATTATCTTATTATTATTATATATATTATTATTATTATTATTATTATATCGAACAAGCAGTAAAAGAAATCTAACAAATGTATTAAATAAATGCAATGTTATATATAAATTAATATGCGCTAAGCTCAAAAAAAACTTAATATATGGTCTTTTCTTCGTGACTTAACCCTTCCTTTTCGCGAACATAAAGTGCTTGCGAGATTAAAAT
>JABUQX010115453.1:7500-22500 GCA_015478945.1 Trachelipus rathkii | reverse complement strand
TCACCCATTTAGCATAACTTCGCACGAGGGGGACTGTCCACTCACTCACAACCATAACCTTAATCTTATCTAGTATACTTTCAAACCCCTTCTTTTACACACCCTACCAAATCTTTTACCAAATCCTCTCAAACTCTCTTCAGATTCCCCACACAAAAATAAGTCATTCTCTTATAATAGGTAGGGAACCCTCTACTCTCTTCCTCTCTCCATCATTCTAACACCATCCCCTCCCACCCCCACCTCTAATTCTTTCATATCTCCATCCATATACAAATTGGAAAACCAAGGAGACGTAAGACATCCCTGTCTCACCCAGCTATTAATATTAAACAAATCACTTTGACTCTATTTATTTCTTACACACGTTTCACTATCGCCAAACCTACTTGTTTCCATGAGAAGCTACCAGCAACACCCATTATATCACTAACACCTAGCCATAGATCTTCCCTATTAATCCTATCATACGCTTGTTTGCAAATCCATAAAACCTAAATAAATTTATTCTCTCCTCCTTCATCTCCATCATTTGTTTCCACACCATCTCTACCACTTCTAAAAACGCATCTTGCTTCTTCACAATCAGTCCTTCAGTCACTCAACGCACTCTATCGACCCAAATACCAGCATATATCTTTCCTAACAGCATTCAATAAACTAATTCTTTATAATCCATCTACATTTACCTTATCCCCTTTACCCTTATAATAATAGTACTGTTATTGCTCTCCTCCATCCTTCGGGGACTATACTTTCCATAAATTGCTTTGTTACACAGCTTCTTATCAAATCAATCCACCATCTCGGCCTATTATATATATATATATATATATATATATATAAATTATATAAAAGATAAATATAAAATAAAAAAGAATTATATATTAATGGATATACAGCATATCTTGCCTCAATATATATATATATAATGCATACTTATATTCCTAAATGAAAATTTGTAGTAGTAGTGCAGGGGGATTTCACCCTAGATTTTTATAAAATTCACAGGATATACTCTAAAAAAAATAATAATGAAGAATAATGAAAACGAAAATCGTCGCTCTCTTTAGGAAAAAAAGTTACAGCCTCCCAAATTTGTTAAAAGTCCCATAGAAATTTGTTATATAATTTTTTTTTTATTTTTAAATCACAGGATATACTCTAAAAAAAATAATAATGAATCTTAAGGAAATGAAAATGATTTAAGTTTTTAGGAAAAAAAGTTAGAGCCTCTCAAAGTTTGAAATTTCCCATAGGCTTTCTTATAAAAAAATTAGTGGGCCTCGTGCTCGTTTTAGGGCCATCCTAGTTCAGGTTTTGATAAGATTTGTTAAGAATACATAGTTTTTCTCTGTGTATACCTAACAAAACTTATTATACCTGAAGTAGAAGGCCTGAAATGAAACCTAACCTGGAAAGATCAAATGAAAAGTCTTTGGGAGTTTTAACAACTTTGAGAGGCTGTAACATTTTTCCTAAAGAAGAGTGACGATTTTCGTTTTCATTATTCTTCATTAATTTTTTTTTTGTGTTTGTCCTGTGATTTTTATAAAAATCTGGGGTGACACCCCTCTGCACTACTATTACCTGGAAATTTATTTAGAATACATATATAAGAAATAACAATATCAATACGTAGGAAAATGATAAAAAAAAAAATAAAAAAATATTGGCAAGTTAAAAATGCCAAAAGTACTTGCAAGTACTTTGCAATTTTCAAGTACAAGTGCAAGTACACTGGTTTTTAGAAACTGCAAGTACAACTACCAATTACTTCAAAAAAATTATGTACATCAGTCAAGTACACAGTCAAGGTACTCGTACTTGAACCCAATGTTCCTGATATATTATATATTATATATATATATAATATATATTATATATAATATATATATATATATATATATTATATATATATCACTTATATATATATATATATATATATATTATATATATATATATATAATTATAATAGGAATTTTCATGAGTTACCAGTCCTGGGGGTGATCATGTTGGATCTTAGTGATGCTCAATTATTCTGGCAGTGTGTGTGTGTGTTGTGTGTGTGGTGTGAGTTCGCCAGGTCGTGCTGTCGAGGATGCACTAACACAGCGATAAAAACAACAACAAACTAGTCAGCACGCAAACAAAACATAACACAAATCATCAAAAACCGGTACACCTTATTTATTAAAAAATGACCATGGGGCATGCGTATCATGTGCACTAATTCGATATAATTAAAATTACCATGTATACATTAATAATAAGGGCTAAATAGCATCTAAAATGATGGGTAAAAAGATGTTCATAATGAGCTATTTCAAAAAATTTGCCGGGACTTAGTGACGTCCACAAATATCCCAGGCCAATCACACGCCTTAAATTTAGAAGAAATAACGATAAAGGTTTATATTTATAAATATATAATTATATATATATAATAATATATATATATATATATATATATATATATATATATATATATATATATATATATATAATATATATATATATAATAATATATATATCTATATATATATATTTCGGACATAATTTCATTCTGTTAGCAAGCTTTAGGGTGTGGTAAATAAACTAATCGTGATTAGATAGTTTTAATTCCTTATTTCACCTTTTATAACATGAAACATATTTAATTGAAGATTTATTTCAACCATCTATAGCTGGAATCAATCGTAAATTCTCAATTCTCCGTAAGGTATTCAAATTCTAAAATTACTAATCGTTCCAATTACCAATGACATTACAATATGGTTTAGGCCACACACACATCTACAGCCTAAAGTAAAAAGAAAGGGAAAAGTTCCTGAATATTGATACATAAATATCTTCTGTAACAACAATCATGATGCGCATTCATTACTGTACATTTATATTTATTAAGTCTATAGATAATATATACGAAGTCAATATGAAATATAATCACTTACCAAATGGATTATAAAGAATATAATTTATGCGGCAGGCAACAGAACCATTAATGCAATGGCGTCGATATTTAACATCATAAAGTGTAATGGAAAACTTCACAAATATAATATAAAAGTTTTAAGCACTTAGTTAATGCCTAACCTATTTAAATGAAAAGAATATTATAAAATATAATTTAAAATAATATAATTTAAATGAAAAGAATATTATAAAACAAAATTTAATATAATATAATCACATCACAATATAAAGACATCCGCCGATAACTGAATTCAGTCACAAGTGACTCAATTTATTTAAGGCGTGGAAATGAAGAGTCACATTTGATTGACGCAGGAATAAAGTCATACTTTATATAAGCTCCCTTCTTTACTTTAAACAATGGAACTTATTAATTAAAATGCCTTTTAATTAATTTGTTGGTCAATCAAATGTACACTAACAATTTCACAATTTCATCTTTAAATACTCTACCGAGATTTGAAGATAAAATTTTGCAAAGATGATAGTAAAAGAATTGAAAGTGTATGTTGTTATCTGTAATTGCTCCATAAGTATTCAGTTAGTCGATCAGTAATTGTCATCGTTAAAAGAAAATATAATATAGTTAGTAAAGCCAAATTTTTAATAAAAGGATGATGCATTATTATTTTATTTAATTTTATTAAAGCATATACTATTTATTACGAATTACAATAAAAAATTTCCCAAGGTGCATAAACTTTTTTAAAACAGCAAAAAAAAATCCAAGCTAGTTTAAACCATACAAGAACGTAGTATGATTAAAGCGTAACATATAAAGCAGATACATAACTCTATAGTGATTAAATCATGCGTTTCGTAACATATTTTTGTTTTTCCATTTTCTCAAACTTTTTCCATTTTTTTTTTCTTTTCATGTTAAGACTATAAAATAAGGTAACATATAAACGTATAAACGATTACAACCTATTGGACAATTACTACTAGTACATAAGTGGTACAGACAAGAACTCACATCGTAAGTATCTTAAATTTAACAATGACCTAATAGAACGGACACGGATAATAGTACTGAAGTACATACTCGATAAACATTTACCTAATAGGACGGACAATAACACTTACAGTAGTAAGTTGCATCGACAGAAGAACTCACAAATACATAAGTGTAATTGATAACATGTAAAACATAAACAATGTCGCTAATTCTAACTTCAAACTTAACATGGAAGACATACACAATGTTATCAAACATGTAATGTAAGACCTACAAAGTATTATCAAACCAATAAGTTCGAAAACTTAAAATTAATTGTGGAACATAAAAATTCAATTTTTATGAAAGAGCAAAAAAAAATCTATATACAATATATACAACTTAATGAATTGTAAATTCATTAATATGGAACACGGTAAAGATTTTTATGTTCCGGGGTTTTTATTATTATATAGTATTTTGTTTAATTTTTATTTATTTCTAGTTGGAGTCTACGAAGTAGAAGTATCAATAGAAATATAGATTGGTTGTAAATTATTTTCTTCTTTTAGGAATAGCTCCCTTCTTTTTGGGATCTACTGTAGTACTGGTTGAAGTACCTGGGATATTATCTACATCCGTAATTGGAGTAGAATGAGAAGGATAGAATATATTTCTTGGATAAGTTCTCTGAGAATATGAAGGAGTATTATATTGTAAAGAACTAGTAAATTTAGGTGATAATTTAGGTGGAAGCTTGGGTGGAAGCCTTAGGTGGTAATTTAGGAGGTAACTTCGGAGGAAGTTTTGGTGGAAGTTTTGGATATAACTCCGGAGGGGAGTCATCATAGGGGAATTGTTCCAATACTTCAGAAACAGATCTAGAACGTACACGAGGATTCGGAGTCCAAGATATTGTAGAAGGATCTATCTCATAAAAAGAAGGAGTATCGGGATTCACAGGAGGGGGAGACTGCTGTCTGGCATGACTACGCAATCGCATGGGTGAAGAATCCCGAGGACCATGGAATTGAGGATGTGGACGATAAGAAGGATCTTTACGTCTGTCATCTCTAACATTTACTTCTTCAGGAGAAGAAGGGGAAGTATCTACATTCGGATACTCATCATAATAACGAATAGGTGGAGGAAGTGCAATAGCACCATTATCAGGATCATCTGGTGAAGATGGTGGATATTACTATCATGCATAGAAGATCTTTTAGAAAGAAGAGGCGAACTATGAAGAGAAGTAGAACCAGATGTATATGGAGTACGAGGAGAAGATAATTGGGGAGAACTATGGGAAATATTTCTCCTCAGAGAATAGGTAGTAAACGGATCAAAATTTTGATTCGTAGGGGATTGCACAGATGAATGTCCTGACGAAGGAATTCTCTGTGTTGTTTGTTGATGCTGAGGAGGTGGTATTTGTCTCGGAGTAGAAGGCAAAGATAGGGGAAGTGAAGACTCTGGGGAGATAGGAGTCACACTCAACCTAGGTGCAGGATGTGCAGCACTCGGTGCAGTGGGAGACATCTCAGGTCTTCGCTGTGCAACAGGTGGTTGTTCATGCCTTGGAGACTGTTGGGTTTCTTGGGGTGCAACTCTTGGCTGGTGTTCAGCTGAGTGGCCGGCGTTGAGGCAGCATCTCTATATACCACGATACTTCAGTATAGCATTATTATCAGGTGTGTCCATCATCATCATCAACCTGAATTGTCCCCTTCGCGGTTGAAAACGACGTCTAGGTGGTGGAGGGGCAGGTGGTGGAGGAGCACGCCTAACATTATTTTGTAAAGGATTATAGTATTTCCATTGGGATGAAAAGGAATTGTCAGCGGTTTTTACAACAGGCATGGGGAGAATCTTTAAATTGTCCACATGTGACACAAATTCCTTATTGGTAACTAAACAACGAAGTTGATATTTGTTATATTTCAAAACACCTACAACCAAATACGGCCCGACCCATTTCTTAAAAAGCTTGGGCGATAAATTGGGAGGTTTAACAGCAAGTGTATAGACATAATCACCTATACGAATAGGACGAATTGGGGCTTTAGAATGTTGCTGTTGAGCAATTCTAAATGTTTCTTTTTCCAATTTTTGACGAGCTAAATCACGAATAGATGCTGCTCGTTCAGCCATTTCCGCGTTAAAATCATAGAGATGATCTTTAAGAGGATTGTGCTTATTAACAAACGGAGAAACGTAATTGGCAAGGTCATAAGGTAATCTACGAACATAGAAATGTAACAAAAAGTGAGGTGTATTTCCGATAGAAGAGTTGTAAGTAGTATTTAAAGCAATTTGAGCAAAAGAAATATACCTACTCCAGTCGTCTTGTTTAGAAGAAAAAACATATTGGGGCGGGGTAGGCGGGGAGCGGGCCGGGGGAACCCCCCCCCCCCCCCCCCCCCCGGCCGCGTAATAAGGGGGTGTTTCACAAAATTTTTTTTTATCCCCCGAAATTTTTTTTTTTATTTTTTTGCTTTTTTTTTTTTTCCCCCCCCCTTTTTTTTTTTTAAAGACCCGCCCCCCCCACCCCCCCAAAAAAAAAAACAAACCCCCCCCCCCCCCCCCCCCCCACCCCCCCCTCCCTCCCGGGCGGGGCGGCGTGGTCGGGGACGGGCGAAACCCCCCCCGTCATCAAAAAAAAATCTCTTTTTATACATATTTCTTTTTTTCTGCCCCCTTTTTTTTTCTTTTTTCCCCCCCTTTTTTTTTTTACAGCCGCCTTTTTTCCAGTTATTTTTTTTTTTTTTCCCCCCCCCCCCCCCAAAAAAACAACAAAAGAACCCCCCCCCACGCCAATCCCGGCCCACAATACGAGTCCCCCCAGACTAATCTATTTGTATGCTCAGTCGTTTAATCCTCCTATTCTTCTCAACCCTCGTGGTGGGGTGTCTCAATTAGTCAGGACAATACCCTATTTCTCACATACTCTCGGCCGCCCTCCGCCTACGGCACTCATTCCGTCAACCTCTCAACTCCCCTTTCCACGGGGACGTGCTGTTCGCTCCCAACTCCACCTTCACCGAGCCCGGTACATAACAAAAAAAAAACAGGGGGGGGGGGAGGGACCCCCTTGGCATAGTTTATTTGGGGGGGGCGGGGTCGGGGGGGCTGGGCGGAGGGGCGGGGGCGGGCGAGGGGGGGGGGGGGGGGGGCGACGGGGGGCCCATAAAAAATAAAACAGACCCCCCCCATCGGGGCGGGGGCGAGAAGGGGGGGGGGTGGGGCGGAATTTTTTTGAGGGGGGGCGGGGGCCCCTCGTCCCGAATTGCCATCTCTCCGGGGACCAGAAAATACAAAACAAAAAAACCCCCGCGCCCCCCCCCCCCCCCGGGAGGGGACAACAAAAAATCACCACCCCGCGCCGACCCCAAGCCCGAACAGAAATAGTGCGGTTCTTTATGTTCCACGTTTTACAAACTTCATTAAAGAACTGGGAAGTAAATTCACCTGCGTTGTCACTGACTAAAATTTCTGAAACAGAATGATTTACAATGACTTTATTCAAAAAAGAGCTTCAGCTACTACCTTGCCATCACGAGTTGAGACAGGGCAAAGTTCACAATAGCGAGTTAAAGCGTCTTTAAAAACTAAAATATACCTTGCACCGGAAAATTTACATTTAGGAAGAGGACCTATAGTGTCCAAATGAACCCTAGAAAAAGGTAAGAAAGGAAGAGGATAAGAATTGATAGCTACTGGATGAGGTTTCGAACCTTTTACTTCAATACAAGAAATACACTGTTTACAGAAAAACGAAATATAAGCTGAAAGCCTAGGGAAAGTGTATAATTCTCTGATTCGACGCTCAGTGCGTTCAGCACCTGGATGACCAGCAGATAAAGTATTATGATTCAAAAATATTATAGTATATATTAATGAATCTGGAATTTCTATCAAATACTTATTTTCTTTCGTAATGAAATAAAGAATACCATTTATAATGATATGAGGAAGGCAACTATCAGGAACTGGAGAATTTTCAATCTCATTTATTATTTCTGATAGTCTACGATTTCTTCTCTGTTCATGGAAAAGAACATCTTTTGTGAAATGATATATTCTCGTATCAGCGAAAGCTAAAGGAATAGGATTTTGACGAAGTAAACCTATACGAGAAGGAGAAGAAGTCTCACGAGAATATGTAATATTTGAAGGAGAAGGGGGAAGGATTTCCTCTCTTCACCAGAAGAAGGTAGGTGACCAGTATTTGGAACAGGGTTTCTACTTAAATAATCGGGAACAACATTTAATTTACCTTCTTTATAAATAATTTCTGGCTTAAAAGACTGAATTTTCAAATTCCATCTTTCTAATCTGCCAGACAATTGTTTATGACGAAATAGATGAACTAAGGCAGCATGGTCAGTATAAATTTTTAAAGGATAACCAAAAATGATAGTTCTGAATTTAATAAGACCATGTACTATAGCTAAAGCTTCTTGCTCCGTAACACTATAATTTAACTCTGCCTTATCATCATTTTTGTGAAAAAGCAATGCGCGTTTTTCTTTACCATGTCACTCTAATTGGGATAGAACAGCACCGACACCGTAAGAAGACGCGTCAGTACTTAATATAAAAGGCTTAGTATAATCGGGAAAGGAAAGGGCAGGATCCATAAGTAAAAGTTTCTTCAAAGTGTCATAAGCGGTCTGTTGCTCTAACTGCCAAGAAAATGGAACATTTTTCTTTAATAAGAGAGTTAGGGGCTGTGTAATTATTGAAAACCTCGGTATGAGATTTCTGAAGTAGTTATAGAACCCAAGCAACGCTCTTACTTCATGGACATTCTGAGGAATTTTGAAACCTTTTAAAGCTTCTAGTTTGACTGGATCCGGAGATAAACCTTTTTCACTAATTTGAAAACCTAGGAAGGTGACACTGCTCTTAAAGAAGGAACATTTCTCAAGCTTTACTTTAAGGTTGGCTATTTTCAAGGCGTTAAAGACCTTGGAGAGGTGTGAATAATGAGTAGGGATATCCTTACTAAAAATTAGTATGTCATCTATGAACAAAAGACAAACAACACCTAGCAAACCTGACAAAGCCATTTCCATTGTTCTTGAGAAGACAGAGGGCGAATTCGTCGTGCCTTGGGGCATCCTTAAATACTCATTCATAATGTCCTCTCGTAGTAGAGAAGGCGGTAAGGTGTCTAGAATCCTCAGAGACGCTAAGATGTGAAAAGCCACTAAGGAGGTCGAGGCAGGAGAAGATGCGCGCACTGCCTATGAGCGACAAGCTTTCTGCAATGCTCGGCAGAGGAAATCGATCTGGAATGGTGAAAGAATTGAGTTTCCTATAGTCCACCACTACTCTCATTTTTCCGCCTGTCTTTTTCGGTATAAGAAGAAGTAGGGACGAACTAGCAGAAACACTGGGGATTATTCTTATATTATTAATATTCATATCATAGTGTTGGTATATATGTAGGAGCAATATTGGTGTGTGACATTGAGGACTAACCCTTCTATAAGCTTAATGAAATTATTCCAAATTCACAAAGTCTACTAGTCATCGGCACAGTTGAGATTTATTGTTCAATACATATTTATTAGAATCTTTACTAGATTCTGAAAGTAATATTTCACGGTAAACTTCTCTAATTTGAGAGTCAGAAAGATTTTTGGAAGTAGTAACTGCATTTATAAAATCATTATCTGCAGAGGCTTCATTTTGCTTGTAAAGTAATGGAGAAGCTGTTGTAAGATAAGTGTGATTATCAAGGTTAATAGTATCAGCACTTAAATTTACTAATTCCAATAATATTTTACCGTCAGTGCACGTAGACAACGTATTACCAAAGAAGAGTGTACCTGAATTTAAGAAATCATTTTTACTTTCTGTGATGAGAGCTATGTTCTCCGGAGGAGAAGCATGGATATCAGACTCAACTTTGACGGGAAGAATGTACCTAGAGTACGGCAAAATCCGGACAGCTGAAGAAGAGTACACTTTATAAGATAAATCATCATCTATCTCAACATTTGGTACTTCTGAAATGTCATTTGAATACATTCCAGGAATTCTACATTGTAAATTTGCTTTAATTCTACATTGTAAATTTGCTTTAAAAAGAGGATTCGAACGTATTGATTCACTCTGAAGAGTATGTTGAGGCATAGGTAGCTCAAAAGATGAATTTAAAAGAGAATTAGGCAACTGATCACAATCTGTACTTTTGCCGTTTTGTATCAATAGGCCTCTATTTGAGTCCTGTAATGATCCTATGGCCGTGGGACGTCCATAAAACGAATCAGGATGATAAAAAGGATCGGAGTTAGAATCTACATTAAAGATTTTTCTTTCACAATCAACTTTATTAGTACCCAGGAACGGTACTGAGGGCATGTAATGTCCTAAATTTGAATTATTTTGAAAATTATGGGAATAATGTCTATTTTGGACATTCAAATTATTTAAATTGTCCCTATAATTAACTCTATTTGTATCTAGAAGAGGTACATTAGACATGTAATGTCCATAATTAGAGTTTTCTTGAGGAAATTTAAACTGATCAAAATCTTCACTTATGACATGTTTGGAAAAACGGACTTTCTTCTCTCTATTATTTGAAGTTGAAGAAGGATAAGTGTTATAAGATCGATCATAATGATTATTTTCATAATTATACAACTGATCAGAATTTGTACCTTTGGCATCTTCTTTTAAATTGGCCAATATTGCCCTATGGGAACCATTGGAAGGCATTTGAGGTACTGCAGAAGCTCTGGGAACTGAATAAGGAGGAAAATCAAAATCTGTAGCAGTTGCAGTTTTCTGAAGCTTAGCCCTTTTTATACTGGAGTGATCTCCAGATGGGGCAGTATAACCAGAAAAATTGTGTGAAACACGATTAGAATTTTGATGAACCCTTTTCCCTGTTGAGTGCTGCTGTTTCTTACAGTTGTCCAACAACTTTCTTTGTTCTAAAATAACTTCTTCTGAAGTTAAACCCGTTTTATTCGGACTTATATAATCCATCTCATCGGAAAGAGGACTATAATAATTTTCGCGGAAGACTCTCGTACGCGTCGCGCTCGAATTATTATCGCGTTAACCGTTAAATAACGAACGAGAATTGCTTAAGATCCCTCGGGGAGGTCGTGAACTTAAGCCTTCGGCGCCAGGCGACCTTTCTCGTAGAGAAAGATTCCCTGTATTTTTAAAATTGCTTAAATCACTGTCTAAGCCTTCGGCACGTGTATCTTGTAAAGATGCACTAGAAACTTCAGCAGAAGAAGATCTTAGAAAAAGATCCCCCCTGGGTGTAACATTGGAGCCTCCTCGAAGAGGTGCACCTGAGTTTCCAACAGCGTGAAGCCTTGAAAAGGTCCTTCTGTGGAAAGGAGTGTTGTCTCCTCGTAGAGAAGTACCAGAAGTTTCTTTATAATTATTATAATTAGCTCTATCTAAGTAGGAAGATCTCTGAGAAGAATCCCTACCGTAAGTCCCGATAATTCCTTGATCAGGGGAATTAAAGGCACCAGGAGGAGGGGGTTCCTTCAAAGATCTGCCATTCTCCTTAAAATTATAATTTTCCTTAAACCTAAAATCGTTTTGACTGTGCATGTTTGGTAAATGTCCATGTGAACTATATGTAGTATGTGTATGTTGTGGAAGGCTGCCTTCAATGTAATTGAAAGGTTTTTGTTTATCCGAACGTTTCGAATAAGAACGTATAGCACTTATGACTAACGGTATATCACGCACTTTTCTTCCAGCATCATTACACACATGCACTATATCATGCTTAGCGTTTATTAAAATAGGCAACTCTTTTAACACATCTGTCCCAATCAATACATCTTGAGAGAACGATGTAGAGTCGTCAACTACATAAAAACGTGTAAGATAATATTTCCCATTTAAGATTATATATAATTCCGTAAGGCCATAAACTTTCAATTTTTGACCAGATATAGATCTTAAATCTAAGTCCACAGGATATACAATCGGTCTATCTTCCTTTTTTGGAGAAGCCATGCATAGTTTCTTGTAAAAAGAGCGTCTAATGATACTTCTACAAGCGCCACTATCGATCATGGCCTCTGTATTATATACATAAGCATTGTTAGTAGTTAATTCTATAGGTAAGCTATATACTATCCCCTTCTTCCTAGGAGAAGAAGTGGAAAATATATTAGAAGAGTTAGGGACAGAAAGATCATCGTCTACCAAAAGAGCAGATATTTCTGTAGGAAAATAGGTAGTAGAAGGGACGAAGTCTTTCTGACAGACTCCTGAAGGATAATTTTCGTCAGATATCGGAGTCGGAGAAGAATATCTAACTACTGGTAAAAAGGGGGGTCCTCAGAAGGAGGACTCCTCGTTCTGTTATCATATGGAGGATAATATGACTGATTATAATCTTCTGAATGGTATATAGGCGCGGGGGAGTGATCATAGATTTCCGAAGGAATCCTATTATCATGCATATCACTCATAGCGTTTATATTTTGACGTCTATTATAATTATTATAATTATTATAAGAGTTATAATAAGGACGGTTATTAGTAGGAGCGGTCATATTCCTTTGAGGCATGCGTGAGTTATAGTAAGTAGAAGGATAAGAGAAATTAGATCGAGGTGCATTAGGATATCTGAAAGATTGAGAGCGAGCATGTGTAGGAAGGGAACTATGTGTAAAAGAAGTATGAGAAGCATGAGGAGAAGTTCGAGAAGCATTATGCACTACTACGTTGCCTCCCTTCTGCTCCCTTCTCCCTCCATTCCTATTATTATTCTTCCTTCCATTATTTTTACTCTTAACCCTCTCCTGTGTCTGCTGTGCCCGATTTCTCTGTTTACCTCCATCAGGAGATAAATTTTTGACCCTTTTTAACGCTTGGGGACTCTGATAATCCCAGGAAGAACCTCTACACGCGTCTTGCGTCCCTCTAGGATGATACTCCATGCAAGTCGAGCAATATTGTCTATAACGACACTCGTCAGTTTTATGCCCGAAACGTTCGCATCTCCAACACTTAGGTCTGTCTACCGTTCTTCTCACATTGGAACTGGCATCATTAACTTGAGAGTTTTCCGTATGAGATTCTGCCTGAAATGAGCGTACGTTCTGACTATGTCGAGAAGGGTTGGATGATCCTCCTTGAAAAGGTTTTGAAATAGCATTGGATATTTTTGCTATATATTTTTCAATTTGAGAGGTGAAGGACAAATTTACATCAAAATATTCAATAACTTTCGGCTGGAAGTGTTTAGGAATATTTTTGTTGTACACTTTTGAAAATATTAATGTCCTTTTTAATTTATCTGAAAGCTTCTCTCCATGTTGTGCATAAAAATGTCTCTCAAACTCCTGTACTGCCTTGGACACTTCAGTGGCATATAGGATGAGAGGACTGCTATGGTTCCAATTTATTTGATCAATGACGTTGCAAGTACTAAAAGTTGACTCGGCCGTGGGCGGATCAAGAATTTTTAAAAGATTTCTTGCGAACTCATTCTCCATGTTTTTGCGAACCTCAGTTCTTCATGTTCATTCATAAATTCTCTACATGAACCTTTAGCGTCAACATATCTGGAATAGGAAGCTAACTTTTTCTCATCAGTATCTATTCCATCTGCTTTAAAATAATCTTCCATGCATGAGAGCCACTTCCGCACGGATACCCCAGTAAAAACCCCTTTTGAGTCATACCCTTCAAGCGTCGGAACGGGGTACCTCGAGTTATAGAACCGGTGAATGTTGCCGGGGGTCGGAATCACATTTTCATGGTGAGGTCCATGAATAGGTTGGTTATTAGGTGCAGTAGGACCGGTTGGGAAGGATGGAAGAGCAGAGGGAATTTGCTGTTGCTGATAATACTGATAAGTGCCAGGTATACCTAAGTAAGCGTTATAAGAAGGCGTAGGAATAGCATTATAAGCGTAAGGATAGGAAAGAGTCCCTATGTTAGCTACTGAAGTAGGGGGAGCCCCATGCACATGCTGTTCAGCCATAGTATTAGGTACATGCAAAGAATAAGGATTTGGTATGTTGTATGGAGTCGAGGTAGTTACTACTTGCGAAGGGATACCACCATAGGCTCCTCCAAGCGGAGCTTGGAGAGCACCATTAACCACTGATCCTGCTGTACTTGGAATAGTATCGGTACCGCTCACAGAAGAGAGGGTATTGGCAGCAGAAGTAGTAGTTATGGTAGTGGTAGTAGTAGTACTACTCTCAGTAGTCTCTATGGGTTGGGTCCCATTCATGTTGAAAGATATTTGAAAGAAAATATATATATATATATATATATATATATATATATATATATATATATATATATATATATATATATATATATATATATATATATATATATATATATATATATATATATATATATATATATATATATATATATATATATATATATATATATATATATATATATATATATATATATATATATATAATTATATTATTTCCTTCTTTTCCTCCAATTCCTCTCTTTTCACTTACATATATATATTAGAAAATATATATATATATATATAAATATGTAGTGCTCAACATATATGTGAAAAGGTTGTACAAGAAAAATAAAGGTTTCGGAGGCTATGCATATATATATATATATATATATACAGGCCTATATATATATATATATATATATATATATATATATATATATATATATATATATATATATATATATATATATATATATATATATGAAAAGAAAGGATATTACAATTAAAAGAAAAGAAAGAAAATCTCCTCACTCCTAAAAGTAATTGATACTACTTAGATAGGACAAAAGGATCTTCTTCCTTGTTTGAGGAATTCTTTGAATTCCTTTTTCTAAAACAAAATTGATATATTTATGAGAAATATATGAATTTTGTGAAATATAAAAGGAAAAGGGTAAAAACTCAAGATCTTGAGATTTAAAATTCAAGAACTCAAGAAAACTCAAGATACAAAACTCAAGATCTCAAGACTCAAGAACTCAAGAAAACTCAAGATTCTGTAAATCAGAGTTCATTACTCTTTCCTTTTATAAATGTCGAATTGCAAAAATTCGAAGACAATGGAATTTTGCTTAATGACATT